>JABUQX010033281.1:0-40990 GCA_015478945.1 Trachelipus rathkii
GCGAGAGGATGGAAGGTATTTTACTATGTATGTACTAGTAAGACTATGGTTGGAAAAATATAATCTATAAGTCAATTTAGATGACAATCTTAGGGAGTGTCTTGATAGTAGGCTATAGCTGAAATAATGAAATGAGGAAGAATTAATTGGAAGTTTGTGTGTTAAAAAAGGGTAAAGAAGAATAAATGAATATTTGAATGGATTTGTCTAAGGAAATGAATAATAAGTCGTTGGATAAGTCGATGTGTGGCAGTGTGTGGAACGACCGGGCTGGTAGCGAATAAAAGTATTGAATCGTAACGAATTTTAAGGAAATAATATGTAGTTTGGTAAGAGGCGAAAAGTCATAACAACGGATTGAAGAGGGATGGGTGAAGTGTATGGTGGCCACCTGGCAAGGATGTACCTTAACATTGAGGATCTACATGTGAGGGTCCGTCGGGTGCCTAAGTTAGGGTATATTCTGACTGCCGAGTTCTCATAATTAATGTATAGGGTGTAAAGCTGGCTTTCTTTTCGACTTGTCATTTCTTTCATCTTTTCTTTTCCGTATGCGTCAGCACCATTACTATCCATCTGGAAAATCAGAGGTAGATAAAAAGAAAAATATATATATATAGTTATATATATATATATATATAGTAATATATATTATATTTATATAAAATAATATATATATACTAATTATATATATATATATAATATATATGTATATACGTATATTATATAACTATATAATAATCAAGCGTTTTTTCTTTTGTAAGACATGCGCTTCTCATAGTGGATATATTCTATCCTACTCTTCGAAAAAATACTATCCATTTTTTATCGCTTTCCTGTATCCATCTGGACCACACAACCATACAATACAAAACTCATTCCACTCATCTGCTCTCTAAATCTTCCACGATAATCATTGCGCTGCTCCACCTCAAACAAATTTAATCGCCGCTCTCCCACTTCTCATCACCTCCGTCATTCTCTTCGTTCATTTTCTTTCTTCCCATTTTCCAAAATATATATCCACCTTCTTCTCCTTTGCAACTCCATTCTCGCTTATATAACTATTCATCCGCATATCTAGCCGATATTTCCATTTCTCTCACATCTCTTCTTCCTTATTATCTACCCCATAATATATATTATAATTATATATATATATATATAATATATATATATTTAATATATATATATTATATTATTATATATATTATATTATAGTATAATATATTTTTATCTATATATTATATAAGTGTATTGTTATTTACCAAAGCGGTTTTATCGTTATTAAGTGGTTAAGATACTATATAATATAGAAATATATATGATGAGTTTGCTAGGACCACTAGTCTATGTTAATAAATATACATTGTATTATATATAATATAATAAATTTGATATATATAATATAATATATATATAATTGTATGAATGGAGATTATCTCACGTCATCGGGGCAAAAATCGCCATATTGTTTTAAATGTCATGTCAATCGGCATAATTTGCGATTATTTTTGCCGGATTAATTGAAACAAATATAAATGTTGAATAATCATTTGAAAACTCAATAATAATAATAATAATAAAATAATAATTAATTATATATGTATATATATATATATATAAATATATATTATATATGATATATAGTATAATATTTATATATATTTTATATATATAATAATATATATATATATAATGTATATATATTAATATATATATAATTATAATATATATATATATATATAAGTTATTATATAATTAGTGATGGAACGAATCGAAAAGAGGCGATACCGATACTCTATTTTTTTTAGGTGCCGATAGCCGATACCGATACTTTATTAATATAATAAATACTTATATTAAGTAAAAATTGTGTACTGCTAGGCAACTCGATTGCATTCCCTGTACAAACAATACTTAGTCCATTTTATTTCATATATGTTTCTCCAATATATTTATTTATAAATTAAATAGTATTTTAAAGGAATAAATAAATTACATAATATATTTTTTATTTTGTGTTATTCAAAAAATAATTTTCTTTCTTATTTCCAGTAAGTATTAACAAAGTTAAACTATACTAACTTTTATGTTTGAACATGATTACAATTTACAAGTTTTAATACTACATTCATATAAAAATAATAATATGAATAGTAATATTTAAAATTTGAACCGAAAAGTTAAAAAAAAAACCTATTACATCAAACATTGCATAATAAAAATACTCTTGAAGATAGATATCAGATCCAATACTCAAATAAAAATTCCTAAATTGTGATGCAAAACATTAAACTTTCTATCCGGCGAGAGACTGTTCCTTTTGGGGCGTGTGTAATTCCTACCATAACCTACCACTATAAATACGCTCTACGACTGATGAAGGGTAGTGCGATAATTATTTGCCTGAAGCAATGATATAATAAACTTGCACCATTTTTCAGTGCCACCGCATGAAAGATCTCTTCTGGCAGCATCTATAGTTTTCGTAGAGCTCATCCCTCTTTCCAGACTGCAAATTGAATTATCTTTGCTCCCTAGACTGTCTCTTCAGTTTTTACATGAGGGTTCCTGGTGTATTCCTTGAAGGTTGAATAAGATTACAAATTTTCAATTTCCAGCCATGAACTTTCAAAGTATAACATACCAGATCCTCAATCTTCAGTAAGTTTATTTACTGATAAAGCCCATGTCCATAATCATTGCGATTAGCCAGAATTGTGCAGATAAGGCGGCTTCACTTTCTTCTCTTTCAACCTGGCTTTAAAGTGAGGGAATTAAATTGAGTAGGAAACACGATACTGGAAGAGAATCCAAAAAAGACGTGGCTGAAAGAAAGAGCACGCAGCTGACCACTCTGGAGTTACTAACATCAACACAACTCGTGACACAGCACCCTTGTGTAACGAGGGCGTGTAAACTGGGGGTAGCGAGTGATCAGCTTTCCTCGACATTGCCCTCCTAAGACTATAGTAAGTGCATATAGCACGTAACATCGGCCGCAAATCTAAAGGTCATAGTGAATCTAGAAATCATTGACAGTTTATAAGTCTTTTGGCTTTGGCTGACCCTATCCAAAGCCGGAATAACCCAGAGGCCCCGCCCTCCAAGATATGAGAAGCAGTACTCCATAAAAGGTCGGATAGACCCTTGTAAGTGAGTAACTAATACAGAGAAAAAATCGTCGCACTCTATACAAACTCCCAGTTTTTTGAGGCCTCCCTAGCACTTTTTTTTGTTTTTGTTAAGGCAAGGATGTTTATATTGTCAATGGAGAGGACGAGAGAATCGTCGAAAGATAATAGAAAAGTAAGTGTCTTAAAGGAGATATAACACAACCGTTTTTTAAAGAAATAAATTTACAAGCTGAGACGTACGCCAACCCTGAAACTTCTATCCAATCAGCGATGAATAAATTGAAAGATTAAGACAGAGGCCAATTCATTAGAAGTAAAAGAGGAGCAGAATGTTATGAGTAAAATGAAGTGGTCCAATGCAATTCGACATATGAAGTGATAAAGTTAGATGTAAGGGTAGAGAAAGTATTGATGATAAGCAATAAAGTAAGAGATTAAAAAGAACTAACACTCACTTTGATGACAGAAAAAGAAAAGTCGCCCAATCAACAACGATATTGAGCGATTTGAAAAAGCTGGACATAAATATTAGAAAGATAATAAGGGAACCCAAAGTGAGGACTATGGAGAGCAGTGTAACGCTGCATATATCCGTTCAAATGTTTGGTAATTGTCAAGGCCATTCCTGACAGCAATTCTTCTCGTAGTTCCTAAGTCGAAAACCATAAATCTTTAAAATAGGAAAGCATATTCCAGTGGAGCTCGAGCGTAGAAAACCATTACTGGATAGGAAAAAAGGGAATTAGATACCAGATGATCTAATGAATGAGAGTTGAAAGGTTTCAAAAGATTTTAGAAAATACAAGTAGACTATATGGCGATTAGTAGAAGGACGAGCAGTTACATCATTTTTTCGGAATAGTTTGGACAATATGCGACTTCCAACACTAGAGGAAGTGCTATATTGACATGAGAATATAGTTGAACAGGGTGGGTCACCAAACGGAGCACACTTCCTCCAAACTTCGAGAGGAATTTCCTCCGGCCACCCGCTTCCTACGTTATAGATTTTCAGAGCTCAAAATGCACCGATCAATGAAATGAAGGTAAAGGCATAGACACCTGCAGAGAAAGGAAGGAATGAGAATACAAATCGTCCAGGGTTGAATAAGAAGGAAAATAGGAGGCCAAGAGATGATTGCATTTTCAGATGGGATATAGCAACAGAATCATCAAAGGGAATAAGAGGAGAAAGGATTATTATAACAGAAGTTGTTAGAGGGGGAAATGTTATTTGGGCGCAAGTATGAGAATCAAGATGTCAGCCACTTTCATTTAATGAAAGCCGCTTGCTCGTCGAAATAGTATACGTCGAACAGTTCGAGCTGAATTAAAATGGCAAGAGTGATAGAAATCGAGAATTTTTCCACACACGATAAGTATTGTCTCTAGCCTGAATTGCCAGGAAACAATCGCGATCGAACACATGGATTTTGAGGAAGAAACAATTTAGTCCAAGACATGCATGAACTTGCTCTCTCCCATTAAATTACAGTTCCCACTTTAATGGCAGAATCTGAAGCGTCTTAAAAAAGTCATTCCATGGATTATATATTAGCGTAGAAGCAACGCAATGCTCTCCAATAGCCCGATCAAGCAGAAAAATAGCGAAAATTGGTTTAAAAATTTGGAGGAGAAAGTATTAGATTAAGTGATATCAGGTGTAGTCAATTTATCTATAAGAGCTGCGTGGTGTATTTATAAGAGAATACTAGTGTAAACATAGGTCAATGGTGTTCAAAAATTGGTTAGGACGAAATCCGATCGTGTGTAGGTTATTTAACCAGTTGCTCCAGATCGTTGAGAATACTGAATATTCGTTCCTCCCCAACATAAATAGTACGAAATGAACCAACAATTCTTTTTTTTGTACTTGAAATCCCCTTAAATAGGACCTTCAGTATATTGAATGAGATATATAACAGTGCTCGTGAGAATAATAAGGTAATCAAAAAAGGCATAAAATCTGTTCTGTTAGGAAAACAGTAACAGAAAAGTATAAGAATATTTAGTAGAAGGAAAAAATTTTAAGCCACAGACACGAAGTTAGGAGATTACATATTCTCGAGACGTGTTTATCGAAAGGTTTATATTTACATAGCACATACCTCACCTTCAACAGAAATTATGAAAATAAGTTATAGGGTATATATATATAATTAAACTAGTTCGAAGGATGAAATTTAGCCATATCTGGGTCCAGACATGACATAAATTTAGGTTTATATTTTAACGTCAACACTATATAAATTATATAAAAAAACATCAGTCGATCAATCATCAAGATATACTCTTTTATTGTTTATCAATCAACATAAAAAAAATGTTATTTTATAAATAAATCATAGCTCTACAAAATCAAAGATTCAACAGAGAAATTTATTCGTACGCTAAAACCTAAATTTAAAACGATAAAACATATTTAAAGCAAATATTAAAATATGAATAATCAGAAGTTTAAAAACACTCGCACTCACACCCTCTCACGAAATTGCGTACAAAAAAAAAATAATATTGATCAACTAAAAAGTGAATAATCTGTATAAATTATAATAAGGGCTGTCCAAATAGTAACTCTTACGTATAAGACCAATTGAGAAACGCTAAAATCTAAGTTAAAAAAGGAAATCGAGAAAAAAAAAACATAACTTTGTACTAGCTATCTGTATCAAACTAGATTTATTATTGAATTTAATATTTCTCATAATTTATGACGCATAATTGGTATTTTTCAGCGAAGTAGCTGTTATTAAAACCGATATGATTATCAATAAAAATGCCCTATACTACCAAAATCGATTCCTACATAACCTCAAAAAATATGATAATTATATATAATAAGCATTATTTTTTATTTCTCTTATGAATTTTCCAGTCTTGTGTTCCCTTCTGTTATGCGTTCATATCCACACTCATCTCACAACATATCATTACAATAAACTGTACTTATATCCACCGCCATTCTCTATACACATCTTACGACATACTATCCCTTAATCATACTGTAAGAGAAAAAATTGCCCACATCGTATGTCCTGCAGTCGTAGATGCTATGAAGGACGGTGTATTTAGGTTGCTGCTACTACCACTTTTTTGCCAGGAATGCAATGCATGTCGGAGAAGTCTTGATGCAGTATCGCATGCTATATAGAGTTGCACTAATTGTGGTGTAGAAATGGTCAAGAATAAATTTAAGAGTGTGAGGTAATGAGTGATGGATGTATTTAGAACGGCAAATTTGATTTCTAGCTGTGACTGAAAAAAATGAAAGGAAGTGCAAAGAGTGGTTTGTTGTGAAATTTGTTTTGTTGTTGCTGTGAATAGAATGAACGGGGATAGGAAGGATTTGCAATTCTGATGGTTTGTGGGGAGGTTTTTTGGGGGTAAGAGTATGGTAGATTTTTGTTGCGTGAGTACTAGAGTTAAAGGTTAAATTTAGAAATGAAAAGGGTCAAATTTGTGTGGTTTGCGACATATATCAATCTGAATGTAATGTTGATAAAGTACGATTTTCTGATCGATAAGAATGATTTTTGGATGGCGGTGATATGAAGATCAGTTCTTTGCCACTATCTGAAATCATGATTTTTTTTTACAGTTTTACCCACCTCACGGGCAACCCTATTCAAGGATAGGGAGAAGTACGTACTGTCTCAACGAGAGTTCACCCCTCTAGTGCCAAATACGCATATAACGGCGACAGTGCGCAGCGTAAAGTAGACGACCATCATCTCAATGTAGAATGTATCAAGAGGATAGAATAGAGAATCACACAGAACAGGATGGGTGAAAGAGACACTGCCAATCTGTGCTCACAAATGTCATGAGATAACGTTTGCGCAATACACATATATTGTGCTACGGAACGGCGTCGAAAGGGGTGGTACGCGAGTGTATAAGTTCCTCGAGCACTGTCCGGCTGCGTACCTATAGATTACGCTAGATTAAAGCTATCTACATCGGCCTCGGCAAAGAATAGAGGGTCATAGTCGAACTTGGAAAGTGCAGAATACGTTTTATAAGCCTTTTGCGTTGACTCGACCCTGTTTCAAAAGCGGGTGAAACCAGAGCCCCCCCAATATGATACAGTACTTCATACATGGGCAGATGAGACTTTTGTATAGCGGAGCAACTGAAAAAAGGAGGAAAGTTCACAGTCTAAACAATTGCCAGTTCTTTTGCCGCTCTAAGCTAACGTTTGATGTAGTTCAAACATTTTTTGTTCATGTAAGGCCATAGATGTTTAATATGTCAACAGGAAGAACACAAACATCATAAGAGACAGGAAGAGTTAAAAGGTTCGGAATATCATTTGAGAAAGGTAATTTGTAAGTGCGTGTTTTTAAAAAATGAATTTCACAAGATTCTTTCATCAAATCAAAGCCAGAATAAAATTGGAAAGATTAAGACGTAGAGCAATTCCAAATAAAGTGGAAGTTATAATTGATATAATTAAAGAATGAACGTCGAATTCATCGAATACATTGAAGAGTTTTAGATGAGGCAGAAATCATCATAATGAAATCAGAAATATAAGTAGGAGATAAGCGAACATACTATTGACAGAAAATAAAAGAAGCTCGCCCCAGTAACAACTCGATGTTTTGAGCGATTTGAAAGAAAAGTAGACATTAAATAAGCAAGAGAAGAAGGAACCTCTCCAAAAGGATGGAGCTGTAGAGCTGACGCTTGCAAGCTCGGTTAAAGTGCTTTGGAAATATTTAAACGCTCACCACTCACGAGTTTTTGAGAGTCTCGACAGCCTTAGGTGTCCTTAATAGAAAGGAGAATATAACATATGAGTTGATGAATGTATATACTAACCGAGTGATACGTTCTATTTGAGAGAGCTACTAGTCGATCGTTGAGTTTCACATTTAAATAGTGTGAGGAGTCTAAAAGATCTTACACTGAAACTACAAGTGATATCTACAGCGATAGTTAAAAGGATAGAGCGGCTTCCTTTTTATCGGAATAGTTTGACATTGAAGCTCCAATACTGAGGGAAAATGCAGTATTAGACTCATATGAGAGAGTTTGACCGAGTGGCTCCGAAGAGATTAGTCCTAGTAAAATTTAGCTAACACAAGATCAGAGTCATTCGAATCAAAAAAGGATGAATTAAGAATTTGCTAGAAGTATAATTAGTATTTTCATTCTGAAAGGATCATGAAAAAGGGAAGATTTCCGGCAACTATATCACGTGTGAGATAATGCCGCTTTTGCTCGTCGAAGATATCCCTGCAACGATTTTAGCTGATTGAATTTAGGAGAGTGTATAGGAAACGAGAATTTTCTCTACACTCAGGCTGTTGTGAGGCAGGATGGCATGTCGTGAAATACGAAGGACAGTTATTATTATCGGCAGTGGAAGAGATTTGTGGGTGAAAGAATCACGATACCCCCAAACCCCTTGAAGGCGGGTCATCTGAGAATCACGATAGGCACTGTCTGACTGCTAGCCTGATGGCCAGAGATTAAGCACGATCGAACATGGATTTTAGGAGGAAAAAAGATTTAGTTTAGAAGGAATGAATGAGAAAGAAAATTTTAGCTTGAAGTATAGGAATGATAACCTGCTCATGACCAATCAACGATAATGCTTCCGCCTTATTCTCTTTTATAATCTTTATACACTCATAGTATATTGAGTGCCAATTTGCTTATCATTTGGCAAACTTGAACCTTGCATTAAAGTCCTGATCTATATTGATTTTATACATGTAGTAGGACAGCCATTTATCATAAGAATCGTTACGGACCACAAATTAATAAATTTCCATTAATAAATACTTTTCATTTTTTCATTGAATTACTTTGATTATTTATTATATTATTATTGATTATTATTATTATTTATATTATTATATTCATTATATTATTATTGTTATTGCGATTTATTGATTATTATTTATATATTATTATATTAATTATATATTATTCATATTATTATTGATTATTATTGATTATTGATTATATATTATTATTAGTAGGGCTTAAGAATCAAAATATTTGATATTAGTTAGGTTGAATCCCCTGACCCTCCTGTCACTTATATATAAATATAACTATATATAGTAATATATATATTATATATATATATTAATTAATATATAATTATTAAAAAATTAAGTTATATTATAATATATATATTAATAATTATATACATTATAATATATATATATATATAATTATTATATATTATATATATATATATATTATATATAATTATATATATATGACTATAACTAGGTAATTTTTAGTATAAGTGTATGTTACATTATTGTGCGAAAAATCGATTTAATTACTACTTGCATAAATAAGTGGAAATCTGTAAAAGTGAAGATTCCTCATCCAGGAGAAATACCCTGGTTACAATTGAACACAGTGATGAAGACTTTATTTGAATATCTGATATATTCCATTGCCCGTTCCTACTGCCTGACATCTCTAATCCTATAATAATAAGCACAATTAAGACCTGTAGGAAAGTTACGAACTATTATTGTACATTCCTGTAATCGATCGCTTACTTTATACATATACTGTTCGGACTGGGCTTCGTGTCGGCGTAAGTTCTGTGGTTCACTGTTGTCATATTCTTCAAAATGAATTCACAAATAGTGAAATTTGCTATATTGTAGTTTTGTTTACTGTGTAGAACGGTAATTTCATTAACAGCCATCTCTCTATGAAGAAATTACTCACAGAGCTGTGTCATCAGCCCATCATAGCCATTTTCACGGTTCCTAACTTTTTAGAGGAGCAGTAAGTTTAAAAACTTTATAGAATGGGAACGGATACATCGCACAGTATAAACTCCAATGCCGGAAGAAACAGATTTTCCAAAACTTAGACAGTCCTACAACTATACAGAAAGATTTCTGCAAACACTACATTGTAAGTTATTCAACAGTTTTTAGGGTTATTGGAAAATCAACTTCTGTACCCTTATAACATCCAACGAGTGCAGAACTTGTACCAACATTTCCTGCAAAATAGCTTTGTGTCGATGGATCAACAGAAAATTGCAGACAATCCTGCGCATTTAGCAAAATAATTGTTGACGTGCGCTTAGCGAAAATTTTTTCTCAAGACGCATAGGAATCGAAATGTCAACATCACATATGCTGATGAGAACCACAGGCAACGATTTAATGCCCATCAACAATCATGCAACGACCCCGAGAGATTGAAGTGTCGTGCAATTGTTGCTGAGATGTGAATAGTCCATTCTTTTTTTACCTTACAGAGGCTTACGGAGACGTTTTCGCCATTTCTTGAGACAGGAATTGCCCTAGCATTTCTTACGGGAGAACTGTCCGCATATACATTATGTCAGTACTCGGTTCTCATTTCACTTTAATGCCCTCCTCCCCCCACCTCGGATTGAACCATGATATCCCCACCGCTAGGTCGAAGGAGTTCAGACTTGCTCCGAGTCTCCAGACTAAGCATTGGTTTTCTTCTTGTAGGGGTCAAGCATGAAAAATATTGGCTTTGAATACAGCTAGACGAGTTGAAAGCCAAATTAAGGCTCGCATAATCCATCTTGTGAACAATCGCACACACACGTTGTATATTAGAAGATTCCAAACAATGACGTTGCAAGAACTCACGAGTTTGCTATGTATTGCCTGCTGAGTGCGTGCAATTATCGAAGACATTGTTATAACCTTTAGGCACCATTGCTTAGATAATATAGTGTTAATATATTCTTCTTCTTGTGCAGATAATAGTTATTTATCCTCTGTTATCAATGAATAAATTGTAAGCACTTTGTTAATTTAACTTTTACCCAATTAGTTACTGTGATTTGAATAATGTGAATTATTGTAATAATACATATATAGTCATGTATTCTTCATCACTTGTATCATAGAGAGTTACATCTTTTCGGTGTGTGAAATGTTTATTGACACATATTATATTTATGCAAGGAATATCATACTGAATTTTTTGCAATATTAACGATTATCACACTGTGATACTATATGTATTATACTATATATAGTATTAGATACTATATAGGTATATAATATAGTATAATACGTTAGTAAGTATTTTAACTAATATTATAATATACTAATATATATATTCTTTTATTATATTAATACTTAACATTGATTTAGTATAATATAGATACATTATATAAAGAAAGAACGAGGGGAGAGAGTAGTGAGAAGAAGAAAGAAAATTTTTAAAAAGTTTTCAATAATCGTCATCGTCAGTCGGCAAATTGTTCTATATTTCTAAAGCGTCATCGAACTCGCTATGGGGGAAAATTTCTCGTGCGCGGCATTCACAATATGTAATATTTACGTTATTATAGAGAGTATATATATAGTAGGAACCAACAATATATAGTACTAGGTGTAGCTAATATTATAGTAGTATATAAAATTATACTACTGACTTATATATATTATGACATATGATTATATAATTATATTTATATAATTATATATATATAATAAGATATATATCATAATAAAAAGTAAATGTGATAGAATCATTTGCTTGCCTAATGATTGGCATAGTGTACCATTCCATGATATTCTTGCCTATTTATATAGTATCGGAATCCTCGCATTTTCGAAGCGATTTCATTACCGCTTTTCTTCGAAAACTAACTTTGTCTATGTAGAAGGATAGATGATCTTAAAAGAACAATCTTTTTTTTCAGGTTCTATTATTTCTACTGGTTCCCACTTCTTGCCCCTCTTCTGTGTTTTTGTGTCATTATAATTCTGTCCCAATGGATTATGCTTCGTAAAGTGAAGAACATCACGAACCTGAAAAACTTCGAAGTCCATAGAATTCATTAATTATTATTATTATTATTATTATTATTATTATTATTATTATTATTATTATTATTATTATTATTATTATTATTATTATTATTATTATTATTATAGATTCTCAATATTATAGTGTTTTAATTAATAAGGAAGTGAGGTAAAGGTTTGCCCTTGGGGCCATAAATGTACTATAAAGAATTCAAATTCTTTGTTTATAATTGTTGAATATTAAGACCAATATTAAGCGTTGCATTTAAGTTTTTTTACCATTTATGCTCGAATCTCACTCAGAGCTTTATATTTTAGTCGTTTATTTAAAATGTTTAGACTCACGTTTGATCTTTTTTTGACGTTAGCTTAGTTATTCGAGGAATCTCAAGCAGACTGTTCTTTTCATATCATCCTATTTACACTTTTCACAGTTTTGCAGAAAAAAATGATACTCTGTGTGAACAAAATAATTGCGATACTGTTAAATGTGGAAAAGTAACCTTTATTATGTTGATGGATTTATTATGTTCCCAGCGTAACTCAGAAATATACATGTAGATATATAAAATTACTTAAAAAAATTTGAATAATCAACAACGAAAAGCTCGTCTAGAATTATTTCAATACTCGTAAATAAACAGATTACAAAAACAGTGACACGCTAAATAAGTTGTCTTCCTTCCCTATCTGCAGCATGTACCCTATGCGGAAATCGAAATAAAATTCATGAAAACCTATGGCAGCACAAATACAGAAAAAGAGATACAGCAAAGAGCTCTCCAGGGTCGATTCTTTACTTTGAGTTCAGAATAGCAGATATAGCATAGTTTGTCAGTTTAGTTAAAGTATAAAAAAAGAAACAGAAAATGGTGGATAAACATTAAAAATTAGTTTTTTTTTCAATGTCGCAACAAGTTATATTATTCAGTTACCCTTATTTAATTAGAAAGTCCACTATTTCTATTATGTTTACAGAAAACTACAGCATATGCCAGTATGAATTAATTGAACCTTTGAGTAGCAGAAGATACCTACAGTTGCATCACTAAATCAGGTTGTTATTATATTATTTTTTTTTTTTTATGAAAGTGCTTTTTAGGTTTAAGAAGTATTAGCGCCAATCTTCATTTCTGCCTGGACGAAAAAGGAGGAATACCTTTTTTTTATTGCTAAAGTAAAATAAAGAGCAGTAAAGCTTAAAAGGAAGAAAATAGAGGATTTAGTCGCGCACCAAAGTTGTTTGTAGAAGACTTGTGACCGTATTGGAAGAAAATTAAGAAGAGAAGGAAGACAGAAGAAAGTCTTTCTTACATCTTTCCAAGCCAAGAAGCTAAAGCTATCTTTTGATATTAGCAATTTTGTCTTTTGCTATTGATCGGTCTCTGTTTTAAAATTTTTCTTAATCTCATCTCGTTTTATTTTAACATTAAAGAAAGACAACACTGAATTTATGGACATCGATCTTTTCATCTTTATTTTATATTACCGTGTGGTTTTTACTCAATTTGACTCGCTATTATACATATTGCTTATTCTTGAGATAGTCTGATAAGAAGGTTCCGAACAGGCTCCCCCTGCAGTAGTAGGATGTTATTCATATAGTTAGAGTAGAATTGAGATGTCGACATGGTACGGGGTTTGCTTGTTATATATAGCAGACAGTAGTATAGGATACTGGATAGCTAATTGAGAATGAAAACCGAATTCATTTTTGTTAGGGCAGCACGATGGGTATAATTGTATCTGATGATTTTTTAAAAATATATAATATATAAAACTCACACTAGATGAGGGATAGTATCGTGCTCATATTGTCATACACATAGAATATAATGATGAGATATGATTATTACTACTATATATGTAACACCTAGTGTAATATATACGTGAGGTAAGTGCTATTAAAGTATTATAGTGATTATACAATGATTGCTATTATAACGTAATATATTATGAAATTAGTATTATTAGATACCCATACTATACGATTTATGAATGTTCAACTACCGCAGTTAGCGTGCAAGAGGAATTCTAATAATTTTCTGCGAAATTTATGTATGAAATCGCTTATGGGTAAGGCATGGACACTCAGGAGAGATAGAATGGAGTAATAGAAAAGTCGAGGAGGGTAATTTAAGAATGGCAAATGTTGAATTTGTCTTTCCGATGGCTGGAAGAAGATAAGGACTGAGAATTTGTAAGTGTGGTGACTTGTTGAGTTGAAAATATGAGAGATACACACAGAGTGTGCAATTTTGTGATGTACCACATAATGTTGATATAGCTATGAAAAGGGCTTTTTAAGGATGGGTACAGAAGTATGGTAGAAACTTAGTGTGTTCATCTGAGAATATGAGATGGGTGTGACATATTAAGTTTGAATAGTCAGGTGTTCTGTATGGACGTGTATCTATGCTAAAGGGAATCGTAAGAGAGTACATTTTTGGGTGATATCTGAATGAAGTCTGAGTGCGGGTGACGTATGCAGATAATCTACTTAATTGATTCTAGAGTGATAATTTAGGGGCGACTTAAATGTTGAATTTGAACTATAACAAGTACGAGATATATACTGGTGGTTTTAGGTGGGGCCGCGTGAAAAAGATTAGCTATTAAGGATTGATACTGTTTAAAATCAGAGGTAAATTTTTATATAATACCATGTTTTTGAAATCACATCGAAAGTATCCTCAAGTATAGCGCCTAGAGTTGTGTTAGGTAGAAGGATGGATCGAGTGAGGAAAGTCTGTGAATTGTTATTGTCTCTTTAAAGGTATTTTACTATTGGTGCGTTGACTACTTGCTACAATTCTCACTCGCACTCGGTAAAACAGTAGGTGACACTTGCCTCGCGTGCTAGTTTAATAAGGATTAATAGGGGGACAAAAAGGCTGTGTTCTAAGTACAAGGTAATTTAATATTTTTGAGTGTTTTAGGTAAAGTATAGCCTTCTGGGGGACAAAAAGGTGTGTTCTAAGTACAGTGGATTAAGTTTATTGAGTGTTGTAGAAGGTTATGCTAGTATTTGGTCGCAAAGAGTGTGTGACTGTGAACGGACTGATTGGTGAGACAGGTGCGTTTGAGTGTAGAGGATGTGAGAATGCAATTCTTTCATTTAACAATGATAGAGAAAATGAGAGGGAGAAGAGAAATTGTATTACTAGAGTTTTATGGATTTTCCCAGGGTAGATAATGAGTAATAGGGAAGCTTTATGCGAGGTATTAGTGATATATGAGTTTGGTGGAGGCTTCTGATGGTCATAAGTTGTTGCCATTCAAAATAAGGTGCAACAATGATGTGTGCATTGTGATATGGTTTTAGGATTGAATAGTGGAATGGAACATGGTTGTATGCTGGTTGTTCACCGAAGACGAGATTTTGGTATGGAGAAGGAGCAATACCTTGGTGATGGTGTTGTAACCGGGTATGGCACTGTCAATGGTCGTTTAGTCTATGAGTTTGTGTTTGAATCTAGCAGGATTTTCCGTGTTTGGGTAGGGATTTGGCAGGGTGGTAAGAGGGTTTGAGTAACTTAAGTGTGTTTGGTTGTGGTGAGGTCGTCTCAGTGTGAAGGTTATGTTAGATGGAGAGAGCTGGCAGTGTTGAGTTTAATTTTGGGTATTAGTGTTGGCTATGAAGGGACGGATTGATCGATGTCGGAAAGTTGTGATGACGGAAAGTGCTGGTGCAATTAAATCGTTGGTGATGTAGAGGGACTATTCGTCTTGATATTTACATAGGGTATGTTGTTAACATGTGTTAATTTTGATGGTAGTGAGACTATGGTCTGGAAATAAGAAAATATAGCGATCTAGGTAATTGTGTTCAGATGGCTTTAGGGGATAGCCCTAGGATGTGAAGAATTAATAAATGAGGATGAATTTAATGTTTAAATAATTTTAATCAAAAACTGTTTTCGTAAACTGTGGTGCACTTGTTGAAAGAAAGGGCCACACCGCCCACAGACGCCCACAAATACTTAGAAATCAGGGATAGGTTTAACTCTTTTATGAGGCCCAAGGTGAATAGAGGAACAATCTTATTTGTTGTTGTATTTTTTTTTTTGACTTCAGTACAGAATGTAAAAACTTTTTACTGTTAAAATATATTTGTTGGGTTTAATTTTTAGTGTAAAATTAATTATAATAATGTACAATTCGTACAATGTACATAAGTTATTGTAGTGATAAATGCAACAGGCGACTAAGTGTACGACTTACGATTTTGTGAGATTTTCATGATGATGAACCAGCAGAAGATCGACTCCAAAGAGAATGACAGCAATAACAACAATAACAACAACAAATCTTCTATGTATCAAATGAGTAGCCCTACGGATCCGTCTGACAGAAAGACTTCCTTGGACCCAAACGAGGTCAATGATAAATTAAAAGACGCTGGCGAAAGTCCTGATGAAGACAAGAGGATCAAAGGGTCCAAGACCGTGAATCCTGCATATCAGGTAATGAAAAAAAAATCATGTAATCATACCGGCTTTTCTTTTTCTTTTCTTTTTGGTTCTCGCATATGAACGGGTTATATGCTTATATGTGTGTATATATATCATTTATGTATGATGTTTGTGTATGTGTATGCAAGCATGTGATCGAGCATTATGTGTTTTGCAAGAGTGTATTCATAGGACTTGTATATATATGAGTATTACGGTTTCACATGCATTATAAATCTACACACTTTTATGCTAGTGTATACGTATTTATACGTTCATGTATACGTTTATAAAGGAATTTGATTAGGAAAGAGTGTAGTTGGGAAGTGACTCTTATTCTTTAAGAGTGAATTCCGGAATAATTTTCTACTCATTTTTATTAGCTAGCCACACTCTGGATTGGGCAAACATTCTTTCACTCTGTTCATATACTAATAATAAAAAAAATACATTAGTAAAACTCCTTGGACTGTCCTCTATTACTTCTCCTCTTCCACTCTCTCACATCACTCTCTCTCTCATCTCTCGATCAAATCTCTTCGTCTAACTCTCAATCTCTCGTTTCTCTCTCTCTCTCTTCTCCTCTCTCTCCTCGTCTCGTTGGTCTGCTGTATCATTTCCAAAACATTAAATTCTAAAATGAAATATCTCTTGCTTTTTCTTTAGCACTTTTGCACACTCACATCACACCAATATATGAATATATATATATTATATACACATATATATATTATATATACTATTATATCTATATATATAATATATATATATTATATAATATATCTAATATATCATATCAAATACAACTTGCCTATTACTCCTAGCGCCTACGTGCACAAATCTAAAATTTTGGAGGCCGTTTTTCAAACCATTGTAAAAGCCCTTAAGCTTTGGTTGGGTTAGGTTAAGTTAGGTTAGGTTATGTATGTTATGTTACCTTTATAATCTACATTTCACCCGTTAAACATTTTAACAACTTAATAGGTTTTCATATTTAAAATCAAGAATTAACAGACCCTTCATTTAGAATAGATATATATATTCACTATTATCAATATTTAAACTATATACGTAATAAATTTAATTATTAAAATATATATAATTATATATTATAACAATAATTAGATTATTATCCTTATTGCTTATATTTATAACTATATCATAGTTAACTCTTATTTATTAGGCGTAAATAAATAGGCCCATTATATAGAAAAATTTAGATTGTTCAAAATTCAACTTCAAATGGGTGATAGAGATTGTCGGTCTCCTTTAAATGATATATTATATATACTTATTAGACTATAATAATATAATAGAATATTCTATATATCACTAACATTATATATATCATATAATTTTTATAATATAATTTTATTCTATTATATTCTAGTTAGTTATGACATAATTTATATATATAGTATTATATATATATATTATATATATATGATAATATTATATATATATTATATATATATAGAAATATATAATTAATAGTATATGAATACTATATATATTAATTATTATATATCATACAACTATAGAGCTTCCCCGGTAGCTAGTGGTAGCCGCATCGCCTCAAACAAAGTGAAGGTGTCCGATAAAGTTTCAGCACCCTGGTCGGGTGGGAGATGTGAGCTATTACTCGGATGTCCTTGGCGTTTTGGCTTGTCTGCCTGCCCTCCGGACGTTGATAATTGAGTACAGCCCCATTCCTTAGATTAGGTGAGCCTCTGCTCTTTGCGGAAGTGTGGGACTATCTCTGTTATTATTATTATGTATTATATTATTATTATATTATTTATTATATTTATTATGATTATTATTATTCATTAGGATGTTTGAAAGAGCTAAGGAAAGTCGATTTTTTGAGAGTCAAAGTCCATAAAAGGAATTAAAAGGATTTTGTGAAAGAATTTTCCTATCTCGCCATTAAACTCCACTAATTAAATCATGTAAACTGGAATTCGTACCTTATTCTCGGAATTATAAAGTTTTACAACTATTATACCTTAATATAACAGGTGTGTGTGTATGGAAGAGAGAGAGAGAAGTAGGATTGTCATAGAGATGAGAGAGAGTAGAAAGAGAAGTAGGCAGGAGAAGGAGAGAAGACTATGAGGGAGAATAGAGGAGAGGCAGATTGAGAGAAGATGATACAGCATAGAAGACAAAGAGGAGAGGGGAGAGGAAGAGATCGAAAGATTGTAAATTTTTCACGAGAGAGAGAAGGATCGAGAGACGAGGATGTGGAGCACGAAAGAAAGAGAAAGAGAGAGAGAGAGAGAGAGAGAGAGAGGAGGAGAAGGTAGAGACGCAGAGAGAGAGAGAGAGGACGAGGAGGAGAGGAGAGAGAGAACGAATGCGACAGAGAGAGAGAGAGAGAGTAGAGCGAGAGAGAGAGAGAGAGAAGGAGAGACGAGAGAGAGAGAGAAGACGAGAGAGAGAAGAGCAGAGAGAGAGAGAGATGTGGGAGGGAGAGCACGAGAGAGAGAGAGAGAGAGAGAGAAGAGAGAGAGAGGAGGAGAGGGAGAGACGCAAAGAGAGAAATTGAGATATGAAGATCGTAGGAAAAGAGAGAGGAGAGCAGAGAGAAGAGTACGTAGAAGCAAATGGAATGAGAGAGCATATGATGAGAAAGAAGACGAGAGAGAAGAGAAATTGTAGGAAGTTTAGAAGTACATGAGACGATTAGGAGAGGGGACAAAGAGAGAGACAATAGAGAAAAAAAGTAAAGTAGGAAGGAGAGAGAGAGAGAAAGAGAGAAGAAGGAGAGAGAGAGAAGAGAGAGAGCTTATGGCAAAAGGCATTAATTTTACTTCATCAAAATTGGGTAAAATTAATGTTACATGGATTGATGTGGCAAAGAGATAGCACAGGTGATGAGAGAGAGTAGAACACGCTGCTCACCTAAGATTAAGCCTAGGAGCAGAAGCAAATCGATATGATACTGAAGAAGAGCCCGGAGGGTCATAAACATGAGATAGCATAATTGAGAGAGAATTTAGATGTTCGCTCTGCTATTAGCGACATATAGGCAATAACTAAATGAAGAGAGAGGAGAGAGAGGAGTCATGCGTGTCTCTTCATCCTTAGCTGCCATTTATCTTATACCGGGAAATCCCGAGAAGCTCTCTCTTGTTTGTAAAAATTTTTACGCGTTTTGGTTTGCTAGACAATGACAAAAGAGCAACAGTGACATAGGGGCCTAATTTATTTCATCCACAGTATAAAAATCAAAACAACTCTTCAAAACTATCTTAAAATACCAGACTCAGGAGCCCCCCAAATTACCTTATCTGAAACCATTCTAACATGAAGTACATATTGCTCCAAAATTTCCAGATTTCTTTGCTATTTTTATCTTATATCCCTAGATTTTGAGCAACTAATACCCATATATATCAAATCTAAAAGATTATTGAACTACCCCCGCTTTATGTTTCCACTTGTCCAGAACATCAGGATATTCAAGCCAAATTGTAAAGTTTTTCCAGTACTGGTTTTAAATGACAAATTGAGAATGAATATTCCTTTATCCAAGCACTACCAGAAATAATTGCCTTAACTTTATCCTTCCAGTTACTAAAAATTTATATAGAGGCTACTAATATACAATTATATTTAATCTTATATAGAATTAAAATAACTAATGTAAACATTATATAAACATAAATTTTAATAGATTATCCCCTAGTAACATAATAAATTATAATATCATATTTAACAATATAATAAAAGCATTATTAGATTATCAGTTTTAATATACTATAATATATTATATATATATCAAAATGATATATATTATTTATCATATAACTGTGTTGTGCTAGAAGATACCTCAACATTATATCATTAGCTATTTATTTTATAATTATACCTATATTATAAGGAGTAACTACTTCCTAAAATTATACTATTTTGAATACCTATGACCTAACATGAATAACATATTAATTACAAATTTCTGAATCAGCATTTTCCTTGCTATATTATTATCCTACCTAATATATACATATATATATTAAAATTAGAAGCTTGATCTACGTAAAGGTGGCGCGATCATGTCCTAATAATTACAAAATATTGTTAATATTTTTATTTCTACCTGGAGTGTGCAAAGGAGTACATGACCATATATATAATTATTATCAAACCACCTGTCCTAGATCTGATGCTATGAGTACTACCAATATTATTATCGAAAAACCACGATCTAACATGAATTACAATAGTAACAAGAAAATAGTTTATAGATTATCCTGTGCGAGATTTTAAAACACTATAATACCCGCCGACATATTATCATTTATGGGAATAAGTCTTTTAGACCATAGACTGAACCATTTTATGATAAACTAAACAAGGGTTTTCAAGAATGATTTGTCAAAGTTACGTAAGATTGTGCAAAATTGAAAAGAATAACCTCCAGTCCATAACATTACTCTTTACTGCCTAATACTCCCCAGGATTTCCCAGAGTAGATATTCATTATTATCTGAAACCTATTTCTAATACATGATGAGGTATAATAGAGTGCACATTATTTCACGATTAACAAAATTAATAGTATTTCTTCTTTGCTATTTTGACACAAATAACAAAAGTTATATAATATTCACTGTTCCCTTGACTTATCTGCTTTTATTATTCACCAGTCAACAACTATTTCGCTGAGCTTAAAGATAATTTTATTTTGGTGGGGATGACTGGTTGTAATAATACGTTCATAATTCTCTGAACTGCGCAGATACCCTTAATTAAATAATCCTTGTTTGAAATCTGGCATCCCTCTGGATGCTAATCTCCAACAATTTTCAACTTTAATTTTAAAAACATCTATTCATCTTTTTTTATTAATGGTCTTCTCCACTTAATTACCTTTTTTTTTTTTTTTTATTGTTGATGTCCGACTCATATGAACATTTATTTTATCTGCTTTGATGAGAGCCGTGTCTAACATCGAAATAATCCTGCATAAGTTACTTAAGACCGAACTATTTGTTTATAATGAAGATTTCTTCGTTTATAGTTCAATACAATAACAATATTATTAACAAATTACACTTAATTTACACTACTCCATGGCTTGACTCTGGTAACACAGATCCGATATATCCACAATCAAAATTGTATAATTTAAAAACAGTTTTGTGCAAAGGAGATACCTCGAATCATTGCCTATACGATCACTAAATTACCTAGGGCCCAAATTTATATCATAGGAAGTATAAGCTCTTCTCGGGATAATTTTAGACATTTAACGGAGGCGCAAATAACTATTAATTAATTGACCACATAACGTATATATTTTATCGTATATTGTACTTCTCTTTGTCTCGTGTATTTTGGTTATTCTCGGCATTCTTACTATTATCAAACCATATCACTTTATTTAATTTAAAATATTAATATTGTTTGCGATTTACGCAAGTGCTAATTAAAGAAACTACCATCATTCTAACATCTTTGCCTAGTCAAATTTTTTGTGATGAAATTTTTGTATTTCTGCATCCTAGATTCTAACTTAAGAAATTTGGTTTTTTAATCTCCAAACTAGATCAACGTCTTTAGGTCGATCAGTTATCTCCCAGTACAACTATAACACAAAAGACTGCTCCAAATGAGTAAATTTTAAGACGCTTATAAGTTACGAACACATTTTAAAACTGAACCGGCAGTCAATTATTTTATCTGAATCCTGATATGTCTTAAGAAACATTTGTTAAAAAAAACCTATTAACTATTATAATCTGTTTAGCAATACTGAAGCAGAAATTATTTAAAGAGAAACGTATCTTAATTTTTGCTTTGATGACGCTACATTACATATGAGATTCTAATATTGTGAAATATCCTATTAGTACTCTACATCTATTGTTATGTATGCAATAACCTAGTCGGCATACAATGTAAGAAGTTGTATAATCAGGTAGTGTCCGCTAATGTTTAAGTTGACAATCCACACCCTCAAATTTGCGATGTAAATCGGTAAAATAATTTTTCCACTATAGATTCATCTACAAGATCTACTACGGTGTGAGTTTCTGTTTGATACTTTAAAAGGGATACCTCGAATACAAAACAGTGGCGTCTGATTCTTCACTATATTAAGATTTATCTCCTTCTTCTGTAGGACTATTCTGATTCCATCAAAAGTCTTATTGAAATTAAAAATTGGTGAACACCAATTCTATACTATGATTAAATGAACTTATTAGTAAAACAGATAGATAACCCAAATTTTCTATTTCTTCATTTGCTTTAAAATACTCCATTAACTCTTAAATTATATAAATATAAATGATACTTATTTAGACTACGCTATTATAATACTATATCATCTTACATAATTATATCAATATAGTAATTTTATACTATATAAAATAACGTGTTGTGCAATATAAGGAGGATATATACCTATATATAATATATATAATAGGTATATCATCACTATATTATCTAACTATAAATTAATACCTTAATATAGGTAGTCATATTACTAACTCTAGAGATTAATTTATGAGTGCTGAAACAGTGCGTAATATTATTCATTAAATCACTATTGATAATAACATATTATATAATATAAATTATCTAATGAATAAGCTTTCTTCATTTATACATATACTAAATATACAACAATATTATAAATATTATTAAGCTATTGAATTTATGTGTGCTTATATTTATTAATCATCTACGTATAACATGTCAAATACATATTTATGGAATTTTACATAATTTTTTTCTACTCATATTTATAGCCTTATTTTATCTGGTGTTTGGAAAGGAAATTAGTCAATTCCGAATACGATCTAGGGCAGAACACCTTCAACTCTCCAAGTAAGGTATGGTTGCTCTTTTCATTATCTTGCGACAGAAAACAGTTACATAGAATAAACAGCGGTAGTAAATAAGGTATATATTGTCCTCTATTAAAGTTTTTATTTGCCCCTGTTATTATTATGTTTAAGAGATTAATATTTTATTAACTTGTAATAATTCTATAGACCGTCTTGATATGCTACTAGAATAAATCTAAACTATTTCTATTATTTATATTCACTGAATGTAATTATGTTAGTATATTCTACCTCGTGTCCCTAGTCTCTTTCCAAGCCGCACCGTTTCGATGAGTGGGCCAACAATCTAGAGCTTCTGATTGATGTTTCCATGGTAATGTGGGTATAAGCCTTATCTATTATTCCTTTTAATTATACCTTATACAAAAAGATTAAGTTAGGGGTATCTGACACAAATCACATGGTATAAATATGGAACTAAATTGTAAAATTAGATTGAAGTTTGTAATAATAATATTTTAACATATAACTTCGCAAATTTTAGATAATACACTAAATAATAATTATACTACTTATATATAATAGGACTATATATATATACCACTATTAATATTTTATATACTATTATTATAACTGATCTATACTATAATAAAACATGAAAATTAATAAATATATTTAAAATGAGAATCTTTTTTTTATAAAAGATTTATTTCTTGCTCTTAATTAATATATATATACCTATAACTATGTAAAAATATATAAAACAACGAAAATGATCCACACAGTCAAAGCCCTGATTTAAATAATCAAAAACTATATGCCTTCATTATTCCAGTAAATTTCACACAATTGTTGCGAACTTAGTCTTCTTGGAAAAACATTATATTTTATTAATTATTTATTATTTAGTATAATTATTATATATTTTTATTATAATTATCATTATAATTATTATTAATTATTATTACGTTTATTTGATGTCAATTCTTATTATTATCATTATTCTGGGTATACTGTTAAGAGAGAAATGATAATAGATCGTTTGTATAACTTATATTAAAGTAAAATACACTCTCTATGTCTCTTACAACCCGCCATACTAACCCATATATATATTAGGATAGTATCACCTAATATATCTATTTATAATATACTGACCGAGATCAGCGGATAATACCTTATTAAAAACATATTTATAGATATTATTTATACCCTTGACTATAATTTATATATATATACCTATAAATTATATAACGAATATTATATATTAATAACCTATTAAAATTTTAACTAGCCTATATATAATATTACACTTATACATTATATCAAATTTGTTAAATATTTTTTCTAATCATAGGTATATGTAGTCAAAAGTAAGTGGAATATAAACACTTATCATAATATAAATCACCGTGCGCCTTAACACATTTAACACTATAATTAGATAGAGTACCTCCTAGTGTAGATATTTAATATTATAATACTGTAAAAATAAGTACGACATACCCTAAATACATGTATAACTCAACATATATTAATTATAGTATAAAATTATTATAGTAATTATTTACTTACGTCTTTTAAAAAACTATAACATATTAACTATAATAATAAATCATATATTATAACTATGACTATTATTTATATATAAAATCACTTATACACTGTAAATATAGTCTATTGTAAATATTTTGTACGGCCGTTTAGGATGCTTATATTGTAGTTGTTGTGTTTATAATGTTTTGTCATCTATTTTTTCCTCAACAATTTATTTTTCATTTTTATAACATAATAGGGTAATGAAATGGTTAGTAGAGATTGTTTCACCAATCTTTATACTTTGACGTCAGGCATAACATTATTAATCAAAAATAACTTTTTTTTCTTTCAATAATGGCGGCCATATGAGATATGAGGTATACACTTTTTGTTACGCTAAAGCGGATCCGAAATTAAATATTATGTAAGAATCTGAAAATGATTTGTCAATATCTTTCTATATTAAATCAGATGTGTGAAATAGCACAGCTCAAAAGTTTACCCGACTAGAAAAAGAATCAAAATCACAAAAATAAAATGTTATAAACCTATAAATTTTTTTTTGGATGTTATTATTTTATATCACATTCTTTTGTTATATAATTTTTTTATAAAAAAACCCAATCAATATAATTAACATATATAATATATTAACATAACAAAATCTAAAAATAGTATTATTATGAACTTAATATAACGTATCACTTTACGTATGCGGAAGGGTTAATTCAAAAATTGTATAAATTTTTCTCAATTTTATAATAACATAAAAAGGTAGTAATACTCATTATATTATATATATCATAATACAAACTATACTATGATCCTTAAATTTATAATATCACACCAAATGGAACTATCCATTATATTTGATCTAATATTGAAATAATACCTAATATAATAGTTATTTTTTGAAAACAATATATATTAAACAATATTTATGATATTTATTCCATTTTGTCATATTATTATTAGTAAATCTAACATTGTGATTGAACAAGGAATATGTAGTAATACTGACTACAAATCTTGTAAAATTTATTAATATTTATTTCTGGATTAGATTCAACATTATAGGTTTTGTAAATTTTTCACGGTTTGTCGCAGCGATATTTGCCGGGATTAGATTAATGGTATATGTTAAGACGATCCGTTTTGGGCATGTTTCGTAAACAAATGGTTTTGATATAAATCTTTAGTTGAATTTCTATAAAATTAATATCTTATTCGTGTAATTTATCAAATAATATTTTTTGTCAAATCAATAATAATTGAATTGTAATTTATTATTCGTTCAGGTGTTTTGGTTCCATTATTTGCTCTTTTATTTATATCCTATTTCAGCTTGCTTTTAATTTTTTTTAGCTTTCTTTTGTTGTAAGAGGACATACTACTAAAATATCATAATATATTAATTCTGAAACCCCGAAAATGAAATATCTAAAAATAACCCATTGAGTATGCAGTGAGAAGTATATTGTTTTAGGGGTGTAACATAATTTCAGTCACCAGTGATCCTACACACCTAATACACGCATATTAGGTGGCGAAATTGGATGTGGATTATTTTTAATTTTGGAGGATGAAACTACCATTTAAAAAAGAATACAATAACAATAAATAAAGATTAGGAACGAGACGAGATGAAGAGAAGAGAAGACGAGAGAGATGAGATAAAATGAAAGAAGTAATTCAGAAACGAAATAGGAACAGACGACGAGAGAGAGAGAGAGAGGAGAGAGAGAGAGCGGAGAGAGAGAGAGAGAGAGAGAGAGAGAGAGAGAGAGTGAGAGAGAGAGAGAGAGGAGAGAGTATCATATAATATATTATTATATTAAACTAAATTATAATTTCCTGATAAGAGAAAAATGTTATTTGTTGCCTTTTTTATATAAGATTAGATTTATCTTAAATCGGTCTTCTAATTAAAATATTATTATACTATATTATTAGTTACAATAATATTATTATATATATCTATATGAACTCGATTAACTAAAAAAGCCAGCGAAATACATTATTAAATAACATATATATTCGAGTAATCTCATTACATAATTACTATATTAAATAATTAAATAATAACATATATATCCTTAATAATAAGATAGATTTTGCATTACACATATAATATACAATCCTACTTCATCTTTTCCATTACAGAGCAATTTTAATGAGGCTATAATCGAGACATTTTCTCATATTTTTATTATCTGATACTAACAACATAATCTTTTTCGCATTTTATTAGGGAATTTTTTTTTAATACTAGTTAATCAGGACTGATTTATTCCATCAGGTCTGTGCAACCCTCAAATAGTGTATAAGTAGGTAAGTTGCTTCCTGCCATTGGGCCAACGCCCAACTAATTGGCCACAACTGCGGGATACGAGTCGAAACAATTATCGAATAAACTATTTGTTTTATGTGTAGGCTGTTTGTACCGGAACGGTCAAAGGGTTTTCACAAATATATCTCATTATAATCTTAACTTTTGTTAAAGAACGAAGTTTGAAGAATATACATAAAACTCCCACTCATCTTTGAATATCTCATGATTTATTAGAGATTAAGAGGCCTCATTAAATTGAGTGGATCCTGGCGGCTATCGATCTCTATTCATTGAATACAATCTCAATATATGCATATTGATGTACAAAAAATTGTTTTTATGCAAGTTGTACTTATATTATAAATCAACATATAAAATTAATATATATATATATATATAAGTGAACTTTTATATTAAAATGTCTTTAATACACTAATATATAAAATATATAATATCCATCAATAATTGTTATATATATTATTTATTCACCGTGATATTATATGCTAATATATAAGATAGATTCTACTAATTTAAAACACTTACATTATATATTATATGCTTAATAAATTACCTATGTGTCTGACAAATTAATTAATATACTATATGAATACTCAGATTCATATAACAAATGACTTAAATACACTATTATATTAAATAATAACAAATAATTTAATAGATTAAATTATATATAGTTATGATAAGATTTAAATACACATATTTATTAATTTAACTTCGTAAGTGGACAGAATTTATACCTTATCAATCAGTTTAAATTGTTCATGTCTAGATTTCTGTATCGTATATGAATTTCATTAACTTAATCTATTATTGAATGTTTAGCAGCGGTATTCATTACCCCTAATATAACTTGACCTTAATGTAAATGAAAAATTTGGAATTATTGCTAAGACAAGTTAGATGAGGTCTATAAAGCTCAGTTGTAGGTTTCGGTGGCTTCGCGAATGTTATAAGTTAGAGATATAGAGTTAATACCTAAATAATGTTCAAAATCTATAACTCGTTGTCCTAATTAATATTTAATGTGATTCCAACTTAGAAAGAAAGCCCAAAAATATGTTAATTCCATACTTTGAAATAAACGCAGAATATTTAATCACGGTATATACGAATAATTTTATAATCAATTACTTGTAGATTATAACAGATGCTAATGAGATCAAAAGGGGCATTAACGGTAATCCTTTCTGAGTTCAGATTTTAAATGTCATTAATTATAAGGACCAGTACTTAGAAAATTGAATATAGTAGTTTTGAAGAGTAGATATGAAGTGATTGTTTAAATGATTTAATCCAGTTTTAAACAAGAGTAAGCAGATACAGACTTTTAATACTGAGACTCAACAGCTTATCATTTAATATCAAATAAGTATTTTCTATCATCAAATAAGCTCAAATTTTTTTTCACGGAGCTTGCCCTTATATTTAGTGCCAAAGGAGTATAAGATTTTAGTTTATTAAAATAGGTTCAGTGTTGTGTACAATAAAATCCCTTAAATAAATGACTGAACGTGTAGAATAGTTCTATCTTACTATTAAGAAAAGTATATAAGCCGCATGCCCTACTTTTAATCTGGAAAGCACACTTAATGTATTCATATATTATACTATTATATTATAGTAAAATACCGTATACTAATATCTACACAATAGAACTATATACATATTTAAATACTAATATTATATCTAGAATAATCTTGAGCATTAAATTAAAACATAAATTTAGATTCTTTTGACTATTATTACATAAATATAATATCAATTAATTAAAAACATATTTATATATAAATATATATAAGCCTATTAGAATCCTACGACTATTTTAGAAAATCGAGAGAGAGAGTAGAGAAGAAGAGAAGAAGACGAGAGATATGTATAATAGGGAGATAAAGAGACGAAAGAGAGAGAGATTGGTGGAGAGAAGAGAGAGAGAGAGGAGAAGATGATGAGAGAGTAGAGAGAGATAGATACGGAGAAGGGAGAGAGAGAGAGAGAGAGAGAGAGGTGATATTGTAAGTGCCAAAAAGAGAGATAGCACCGAGAGATCAAGAGAAGACAGAGACGAGCAACGATGGAGGAGCATGAAAATGAAGTAAGAGACCATAAGGAGAGCGCGAGCAGAGCAGAACGAAGAGATAGAGAGAGATATGCTGAAAAGACCGATTGAGAAGATGAGAGAGAAGTAAAGAGTTAGAAAGAACAGAGAAATTTAGATTGTCCAGTGAGAGCTAGAGTAGTTACACAAGAATGAAGAACATCAGAGATGAAGAAGAGGAAGAGAGATGTGACAGATACGGAGCTAGTGAGAGAAGCAGAGACAGAGATGAGAGAGAAGAGAGGAGTCAAGAGAAGATGAGATGAGGTAAAAGGAGTAGATTGATGAGAGTTACACGGTATGTAGGATGCAAAGGAGATAGACGAGACGAGAGAGAGAGAGGAGAGAGAGAGAGGGAGAGAGGGAGATGAGAGAGAGAGAGAGAGTCGAGAGAGAGTCGAAAAACGCAGAGGAGAGAGAGAGAGACGGATGACAGGAGAGAAGGAGGAGTTAAGAGAGCCAGAGAGTAAGAGGAGAGAGAGAGAAGGCAGACGGAGAGAGAGAGAGAGAGAGAGAGACGAGAAGAAGTAAGTAAGATATGAATCGAGTAGAGAAAAGAAACGCAGTGTCAGAGAGAACAGAAGTGAGAAAGATAGAATGAAGTATGAGAAGAGAACAATTTTAGATTCTCTTCCATTGGACATTGATTTACACATTAGAAGACAATTTTATGATATGCCTTGATCAATTCATTGTATTTTTAACCGGTTAAATCTGTGATAACTTTGAGTTTACCCCGGGATCTTTCGAATTGCCATTCGGTTCCTGAATGATGCTGCAAAGTTAAATAGCTAACATGTAATATAAATCGAATCAAGTTTTCCCTCAAAAAAAGTATATATGAGTTATAATCCGCCATAATATATATAAGTAGTATATGAGATATCACCTATTACAAACATACTATACTGTACTTAAATTAACCTATATATAGTAGAGTCATATACCATATAAATTATTTCTGAAACCGTAATCTAACATTGATATAATAACACATAAAACTAAATATTTATAAATTTATTGAGTATGCTTGTACAATCTCTTCAAATGTCAAATACTATTTTAATACTTATCTTGTAAAACGCAAATATAAAGTTATTTATTATTCATACTGAGAAAGTATACAGTAATTATTTAAAGTATTAATAAAATTATAGATATAATCACGTTACTTTTTAAATAATAATAAAAGTAAGAATACCTAGTACCTCCATTTAAAAATAATAAGTTAAATACTATTTTAAAGCTATAAAAATCATAAAATATAAGTGAAAACACTGTAATATCGTTAGTCATACTACTAACACATGAATGCATATCAAATGAATCCAAACAATATTCAATAAGATTTTTTTGCTATAAAAATATATTAAATCAAAATATAAAATAAGTATGTTGACCTTAGGTATTTAAATCAGAATCTCTGAACCAGAAAATGTCAAATACTTTATTCTAATACGTAATAGAGTATATTATAGTGTACAATATAGTGAGAGCCTATACTCATTCATAAATACAATTATACCTTAATAACTAATATTGTACAACTATTAATAGGAGGCCTACAATATAATATTTAATTTATACTTAGAATACCGAGATAATCTAACATGATAATAATTAAATTAAAAACAAATTTGTGCGAGATTAAACTATGACTTGTACTTAATTATACTAATAAACATATTAATATATAAACTGATATTAATTAATGTTGTTTAGACCGTTTAGACTGCCAAATGTATCCTTCTTACAGAAGCATTTTATGAACGTATTCTTACTTAAGTATTTTAACTCCTGATACCTCAGTAGAATAGAATCAAGATAATTATTTTGCAAACCTCCAGAATATTGTAAAACATCTAATATGTGTGTTAAATACACGCGTTTATGTATTTTGAATGCGCACAAAGGGAATGTAAAGGAGAATACTTCAACACTGCCCTAAATTAGCCTAGGAAAAAATGAGGCCAAGGATATTCCACCCTCCCAACTTCAGGACCAGCGTTCTTAGGCTGCACCCATACGCGAGTTCAGTGCCGGAGATTCGATATGGGCCAATTTTATGTGAAACCGACATGCTATACCATGAAGGCATTGAGAGAATACAACCATTTTTCATGAGTAATGGACAAAATCTTTAGATTTTCTTGCTATTCCACAAATAAGTATAAAAACAATATATAATAAGCCTTCCGACTAAACACGCGGCTTTTAGAATCACTACATCAAAATTGTATAAAATGTCTATTTTGTCCATAATTGCCTAAGGAATAAAGTCCATGTGAGTAATAACAGGGTTGTGCAAGGAGATACCATCAGTGAAATCACAACATGAATGACTCCAGTCTTAAATTATTAGTCTTAGTTCAATGAGCCCAAATTAATTAATCTGAAACCCTGAAGAACCCTAAAACTTTATCGTTCAAAACAATAGATATAAGGGAAGATATACAACACAGATAATCGTTAGATTTCCTACCTAACGCTGCTACTCCCAGGAATGTTTTATCAGCTTTGTATTTAGAACAACATACATTATAGACAACCATATTTAGCCCAAAAATATTTTTCCAAGATCTTGACCTATAATAGAAGCACCTGTTTTATCTTACGTATAATATCGTGACATTCAAATAATTAGCTTATAATAAGATTGGTGTATTTTCATACGGTACGGTTGTGTGCGAAAAATAAAGTTGAGATACCATCTATAAACCCACTTGCTAAATATCTAGGAGCCCCCAATATTATCATGACATTTCTACACATGAATCATATTAACAAATTTAGATTTTCTTTTGCTATTACCATATAACAATATAAATAAGCTTGACTACGTTTTATCACTAAATGTAAATGTAAATTTTCACGGTTTGTGCAAGTAGATCCATCAATCAATTCCTAAATTACTAGAGTCCTCCAAATTTATATCTGACCGAATCTACACATGAATACATATTTAACAATTTTTAGATTTCCTTGCTATTACACTTATAACAATATAAAATAAGCCTTGACTACGGTTTTTAATCAACTACAAATCACATTTGGTAAATTTTCAAACGGTTGTTGCAAGGAATACCTCAAACACCCTGCCTAAATTAAACTAGGAGTCCCAAATTATATCTAAAACCGATCTAACATGACACATATAGAAACAAATTTAGAAATTTCCTCCTTGCAATTACACATAATGATCTAAAAACATTATCCACACTAATAATATGCGTTAACCACCCGTTACCCTGATTACGGCACTTCCATATCACTACATTAAAATTGCTAAAACCAATATTTTTAATTCATAAGGCATGTATTGGGTCCGCCTAAAGCCTCCGTAGGATTTAGCTTGTCCAGAGTATAACAGCTGCCTTGAACAGTAGCTCTAGTGAGTCCCTAAACTCTCGATATTAATCATTAAACCGATCAACTAAATCCATGAATACACATTAAATAACCAATTTTAAGTCAGGTTCCCTTGCTATTACACTGCCTCTATTTATCAGAAAGATAACATATCTAGGCAATGTTTTCCGACTATCTTCTTTGCAAATCACTACATTCCAAAATTCTGGTAGAACTTGTATTAGAAGATATACGGGTTGATGTGCTATCCTATAGTTTTGAGTTGTATCATCTGCATCTTTATAAGACAAGCTACCACTTGCCTAAAATTACCTAGGAGCATACAAAGAGTAAAGTTCAAAGTGAAATTAATTAGTTCTGATAAATCCTACTGCTTACCAAGATCTAAAACATGACCCGAGTTGATAAAAAAAAATACATATTAAAACAAATCAGATCTAACATGAATACATATTAAAACCCCCAAATTTAGAACTTAATATCCTTACATGTAACACTATTATGATCACCCAAACCTATACAGATAATACTTAAAGAAACTAAGCTTGACTCCCGCTCTTAAAATTATACTAAAGATAAATAATTTTGTTTAATAATTTTTCACGGCGTGTGTCTCAAAGGAAATAACAAATTAACATTCTCTGTTGATCTCTATATATTGTTCTAGCCTTTAGGATAGAACTTCGCAAATATAATTATTTATCTTGCTTAAGGAAACCGTGCGACCTCTAACATTAATTATACTACATTAAAACAATCGATCTCTATTGTAAACATTCCGTAACAATACCATATTAATGAATAACAAACTATATAGATTTCTCTTGCTATTTACACATATAACATATAGTAGGTGAACTACGGTCTATTAACCATTTCTACTTCCGACCACGTCCTTGTGTGAAGAAACAGACCACTATCACAAAATGTAGGAATCTTTCATTTCGTTTAACAAAAAGGTGGTTGTGTCAATCATGGAGATACATTGCATATCCACCTGTCTAAAAATTTAACGCCTTCTGATATTTAGGGAGCCCCCACCAGAAATTTAATTTAAATTCTAGATAGACCTTGATCTAACATTGTTACATTAAAGAACAAATATTAAATAACAAATTTAGACATTTTATTTCCTTGCTAATTGACACATAGGTAACAATCAAGTAACTCACCGAACTTGCTTTATGCACTCCTTATCACGTACCCTCAATTAGTAAATTTTTAAATTCCGATAACGGTTTTGCAAAGGAGATACCTTCACAACACCTGACACTTAAACTGTACACTAGGAAACTCCAATATTATTATCAATGAAACCGTGATTCTAACCATGAATACTCATTAAAACAATTTAAGATTTCCTTGCTATACACATATCATATATAAATAACCTTGACCTACTCTTTTTGTAATTAATTTGAAAACTAAATTGTAATAAATATTTATTTCAAACGGATTTATGTATGCAAAAGGGATAACCTCAAACACCTCCTTAAATTACCTAGGAGCTTAAACTCAATAATTATCTAATGAAAATACTGAAACTATAACTGAAAACATATTAAAAATAACAAATCGATCTATAACACTTGAGATACATATTAAATCATCAACTATTGTATAATGATTATCCCCTTGATCTAATTAACAAAATAAATATAAAGAAATATAATATAAAATTAAATAGCTATGCTCGCATTAAAATAAAACATAAGAATATATCAAAATTAGATAGTAATATTTACTTGAATAAAACGGTTGATTTTGCATTATCTATGGTAGGATCAGGGTAAAAATCATTTCACTAGACCAAAGAAATAATCTATAAACTACTATAAATGCTATTAAATAATTTTATACCATATTATATCAATATAGAATAAAGGTGCCTAATATATATATATATACTATATGAATATATTATTATATAATTAATAATCTGAATACTAGATCTAACATTTATAGTAATAATATATATATTATAACACATATAATAAACAATATATTTAGATTTATCCTTTGTATATATTTAATCAACATAATAACATTATATAAATTATAGTAAATATGACTTGACCACGGCTTATTATCATAACTACTATGTCAAATATTATTTTGTTTTTTATGTCTTTACGCCATGTGTGCAGTTTATCAACGGATTGTGAAAGGAGTGAGTCCATGCAAATATATTTCGAAACATACTGCCTAAAGTCCTCCCTTATATTCTCCCCTTTCAAACCCATTGAATAGGAGGCAAAATAAAATACATCAATACGAGTAAGTACACGGTAAGGAAAAATAGAGAGATCTAATCATGAATAAATATATAAAACACACCATTTAAGATTTCATTGCTATACTCCTTTCATCGAGTAGTACACGTATTAAGTGAACTTTTACACTATAAAACCTTGGATACTGGCACGGCAATATAAATCACTACTACGTAGAATCATTGTAAAGCAAATTACATTTTTCAGGGAAGACACCTAAGGGCCAAAGAAAGGTAATCTTATATTTGTAATTTACTTCAACACCATAATAGAGATATTAAGGAGCCGAACTCCAATATTTATACTGAGTAAATATAGTTATAAGAGACAGATAAAAATTGTTTTGCGAGAATATTGTGTAAATAACAATAATTAACATTTACGAGTATATGTTGTTAGATATATGTCAACTAAATGGTTTATTTACTCACACTCATGAGTAAAACATATAAATTTTTTATATAAAGTAAGCTTCACGAAAAATGCATATTGTGTACTAATATAAGTATTTTAAAGTTCTTCGAAGTATTTTATTATATCGACTAATTAAATGTAAATATTGAGTATAATTTTCCGATTCAACTAAACAAGTTGTATGATGTTAGCAAGTCTTGACGAAACGCATGACATTGAGAATCCGTTGAATGCAGAAAATGCGACATAAATTTATGCACTAAATGAAGTAATACATTAAGTATTTGTTACCCGGGTAATTTGAGTAGCCACAAAGGAACAAGAAGATCTTTACCAATATATTCTAATGTTAAATCTCTCAGAGAAAAATACGTAATACATGATAGAAGATATCATTTGATAAATAAAAAAGCATAAATTTCAGCAAAATTCTTCCCTGTCCTCGTATATATTACAAATTGAACTAACTAACACATATATACCTTGACTAGCCTTCTGAGGCGTTTATATAATATCACTACAAATTTGCCAAGGCAATCTCAAAATGATTTGTTATAATAATTTATTATCCATCAAAGATGTAAGGCAAATAGGGACGGTACTTTCTTGAAAACAACTGTATTAGGAAGAATAAAACACCTAATTCCATATAATTAGTTATTAATCTACTGTTTGCCAAAACACTTAACCTTATTCTTTGCTTTGCTGCGCAATGGATGATTTATTTATTCTTTTGCAAACCAGGTATTATTTGTTAAAAGTCATTGAAAGAGATAATAACATTAGAAACAAATCTCTTTTATCTGATTTCCCTACTATGTCTACTCCAACATAAGATCTAAGCCATTAATATTCACCAATGAACTCTTGACTACGCTTTAATGCACTCATTATCATATATTGTAATGTTTCAAGGTTCTAAGTTCAAGGAATCATGGGCCTTTTTCCCTCTCAAACAGATCCCCCTTTTGCGATAAAATTACCTAGGAGCCAGACATATTTATCTGAAAACTTCATTTGCATAAAATTATCAATCAGAATAACCCTCAAAAATTTTATCTCTGCCCTTTGGATTTTAGTATTTCCTTGCGTATTACACATATACAATATAAATAAGCTGGATCCTTCCGCTTTTATTATTCCAATATAAAATTTGGTATGCTATTGTTATATAAATAGTCGTAATAAAGTTTTGTTTTCTTTTTATTCTGTCTTTTTCTGAATTTGTGTCAATATATCTTCGGGATTCCATCTGTATTTCCCTTAAATACACTCTATTAGCTAATATATTATAACTCATATATAGAGTCATATTCCTACTAATATTAATCAATATCATTTATCTGAATAACTCATTGATATCTTAACATGATATATAATACATAATTTAATAAATTATAACTAATATTTATTAAGAATTTCCTGTTAGTCATATTACTAATAATGACACATTAACAATTAAATAATATATAAATAATATATAGTAACCTTTGACTCATATCGTACTTTATGATCATACAGATTGCAAAAACGTATAAATATTTGTATAATCACATAAGTTGCATTTCAATCTGCATTGTTAGTAGCAGTACTTAGTAAAGAATTGTAGTAGTAACATTTAATAGATTAATCCCTATCATTTTTGTTGTAACACAAATTATCAATTTTCCCTGACGAAACAATTCTGTAAAGTTTTCTCCATGAAGGAATAAATCCTAAGCATTTCAAAAAAAAATTCCTAATATATTTTCCTTATTTTATTAAATTCATAAGAAGGTGTGAATGAGAGAATAATTTACTTTTGTTTTACTTTATAATTTAATTTTTTTTTGAGTGTGACTATAAGTGTATTTTAATTTCATCATTTTCATTTTGAAGTTAACCACAAATTTATCAATGATATTCCACCATGTGTATAGAACTTATTGTGTTAAAGCACACGAAATAGTTATGTTTTCCACAATTAAATTTATGAAGATAGGATACTAATATTAAGTATATACTATTAGACACCGTACTTTTATATATCCTATATATATATATAACATTAATATTATATATATAATATACTAAAATTTATATAAATTATTGTATTATTCAATACGCTTGTATGCAAAATATATATGAAGAAGAGATTAATACTTATAATATATATTTTATATATATAGTATATATATTTTATATCAATCATACTATATTAGTGATGGCCTGAACATTCCCGCATCCGCCATTGTCTCAATGCCCGGACATCATTAACAGCGCACTAATTGACAATCCGCTAGGATAACCGCCTACCTTACAAAGGCACATTCCGATCTCTATTTGATTAAAATGAGGAGTACGTTGAGTGATGTATTATCTTACACTTTCACTTCGAGAGTGCATCAAAATATACTAAATAATTTGGACATCTTATCATGGGAGATTTTAATGGGAAATTAACATATTAGTAATATATTCGAGATTATTATCGATTGTCTAGTTATAATATATATAATACTTATATTGTCTCAATTTATATAACATATAAATATATAATCAATATATTATATTATAATAACAAATATATTATATAATAATATAGGTATACTATATTATATTAGTAACTATATAAGTGCTTTATCATATAACTATATATATCTAAATATAAATAATTGTTATAAATAATTTATTTATTACTATATATAATAAGGTAATTTAGTTGTACAAATAGGAAATATACCTCAAAACACTATATAATACTATGACTTTATAGTCAATTGTTAACTCAATGTGCCCATTAGCGCTCTGACATCATATTCTTATTATTAGTTATTATTAGTTCTTATTACTTAAATTATTAATTTATTATATTACTTTGTATTATACTCATTGATATATATTCTTATACTATTATTAGAATAATTTATACAATATTATTTATATAATTATATATTAATAACTATATTATTATATAATTAATTTATTTATTATTTATTAGAATTTATTTACCTTGCATATTATTTATTATATAATTATCGCGATTCTCCCACCATAATCTGACACAAGGGTTAGTGATATTATTCACCGTTGCAGATAGCCTGGTGAATGCTTGATCTGCTATCTTATTTTGCATAATCGTTCCCATGTTAGTTCCCAGATTAGGCCAACCCTCCATATGGAACGGAAGACTTTCTATCGTTGAAGTTCTCATATATCCATCGCGTTATATTCTAATTTCTTCACCCCATATAAACCCGCCTTTGCTAATTAAGTAGCGCCAAAGGTCACGTTATACTACACCAAACCCGCCTCCATTTGGGTTTGCCCTTCTCCTATTGCCGTACCATTCATATCGAGCACTATTAACACATGAAAACTCATAGTCAATTTCTATTATCATATCACCCTTCTAAAGCACGCGACCATATAATGAGCAGCCTAATCACATATGTTATCCCTATCTGAAACTGATCTAATCATTGAGTTGTACTTATCTCAATCAGTCACTATTTATCCTCTCTAATCAGGACACATACACCTTATCTTAAATTATTCTATTCTATACTCACTACGTTTATATTTGTCACTAAAATGAGATCTTCGTAAAATAAATTTCTCATTTCTAATCTCTAAATCAATTTTCTATTACATTCTATTCATTTATTTAAGTGTTTTAATGCACCCAGTCCTCACACATCTCACATAACAAGAAAGTATTGGAAGACGAAATTATTCAGCATCCGACACAATTTTCATGTCTTTTTTAACCCTCTCCTGACTAAAATTTCCATTTTTCCCCATATCTCATAAATATGTGCCATGATATACCTCTTTCATCTCATCAGCAACCCTATGAGTCCATGCTGCTTCTTGTTTTCAAGTCGAGCCAAGGAGATACCTGACACAGCCCAAATATCCGTTCCTAAGTTCCTTTAAAAAACCACCTGTTTTTACACTGCTAGGCTTTCCCCCTGTCATAGCCTTTATGATAAATTACGCTAGGGAGCATTCCCACAACAGATTTGTAAGAATAATTCGTCTCTCCTGTAAAAAGGTATTGCCGGATTCTGACTAAAATTTTACTCGATATCTATTATTATGACAAAGATTTAACATTTAGCTTTCGCTGCAACTTAATTTTTAATTGCCTCTTTATCTCTTGAGCACACATTCGTTACTCACAGCATCAAATAATCAGTCCTCGCAGTTCTTTATCACCTATTGTTACGGACAAACATCAACCACACAGAAATCGAGGTACGCAGAAGAGTAAAAACGCTAAGATACGTCCACGAGAGATTAGAGTTTCGATTTCAGATCACATTAATCAGCTCTTTTCCCAATCTATGTCCAGGTATCCTTTAAATCTAACAGCTCATTACGCTAGTTAAAATCTAAAAGGATGTTATTTTAAACTCAATACACATTAGTGGTAAAATAATTAACCACAACAATCTTGTCTCAGAACCCGCACTCCTATTTTTTAAAAGCACCACTAATTATGAGTTATATCAATAAGATATATATAGTAATTTAGTAATTCGTTAATATATTTAATGAGTTAAGTGAATATATAAGTATTCGAGTTTCAAGGAAGAAGTTTTAATAGTTTTACAACTTGAATAATGTATTAAGTGATAATTAATAACGATCTAGATGATCACTATAGTATGCACTCATATACTTATATTTATATATAAGTTAAATATATATGTGAAAATATAATAGTACAATTAACCAATACCTTAATTTATGAGTTTTAATATGATATAATTATTATACATGATTATATGAGATCAGTGTCTTATATATATTCAGTATAATATTAATATTATAATATAAGGGCTTACTAGTAGTTAATTATATACAGGCAGATTATTAGTTATGATAGTTAATGAGTATATTATATCCTTATTGCATAACAATTACCGTGGATAAAAATTAATTTATAATATAAAAATTATAATATTGATAGTTAATATATAAGTAGTATTAAGTACAAAATGGTAAGACTATATATTTAATATTATAATATTGTTATATGTGGTTTATATAGTGAAAAAAAAATCTTAAAATTTATAATTATATATATGGTATTTAAATTTAGTGTGTATTTCTATTAATTCAACGTACCTTCAAAATAGTAATATAGCATTCGCCATTCAGAGAGCCCCGCATCCATCAATCTCTTTAAGATATCCGCATTCCTCATCATATCCTTTGTAAGGATGCCCGCATAGAACCTACGTAATTTTAGGCAGAGTGCTCGCATAAATTAGAGGTACAAATGGACTATCCGCATCTCCTTCCATCTAACTAATAAATGATCATAATAACCTAAGTTTGATAAAAAAATTAGTTATAATATACTAAAATTATTTATATTATGATATGTTAAGTTGATAAATTTTATTCAAGTCTAATTAATATATATAGTATTATTATATGATTATTGATTATATTATTATAGTATTAATTAACATACTATTTTTAAATAACTTATATATAATTAAAAGTTAATATTGATTTTTTAATATGTTAATTTATCGTCGTATAAAAGTTGATTATTGGTCTCTGAGAATGCGAATCATTATTTCTTTTGCTGCGAGATATAATTATACCGGTGGAAAAGTTATCTTCGGTGTTTAAATCCTCTCTAATCATAAGAGAATCCTTATGAATCATATCTTGAATAGAGACTTTAGAGTCAAAAGGATGATATATTTTTGAATGGAATAGGAAGAGTTAACGTTCTTCTTTAATTCATAGCCATTTGACA
>JABUQX010033282.1:0-17500 GCA_015478945.1 Trachelipus rathkii
TTTACAAATTTGTGGACAAGCCCCAAATCTGAAATATTGACTTAGAGAAGGATGAAACTCGGTATACAACCTTCTGAGAATGTATCAGATGACCCCGGGTGTAAAATAACTGTGGGTGCACCAGGAAGGGATCCCACCCCAAAATCTGAAATATTGACATAGAACAAACGAAATGATATACAACCTTTTTAGGCTGTATCTTAGGTGTATACGGGGTAAATGACCGATTTAAGGAAATTCTGAAATATTGACCTAGAACGATGAAACTCGATACGGTATACACCTACCATATAAGGTACTCACATCATATATGGGTTAAATAGCCGTACACAGTAGCCTAAAGGGGGTCTCCGGGACCCCAAACTTGAAATATACCTAGAACGATGAAACTCGATATATCTCACGATCAGTACCCATGTCGTATAGCGGTTAAATATCCGTTCATCCCAAAGCAGTCACCAGCCCTAACAAAACTGAAATATTGGCGTAGAACAACGAAACTTGGTATATAATCTTCATGATATCTGATAAGAAAACAAAAAGAAAATCAAAACTGAGGCCTGAAAAATTTTTAAAAATTAAAAATTTAATCACTCTAATTTAAAAATGAAAATTAAAATTTTTTGTGTTCTAAATGAAAAACAAATTAAACATTTTCAATTCTTTTTGGCTTGCACACCATGCCTTTATATAACAAACACCCTCACTTCTCTGAGTTTCCTCCCCCTCCCTCCCCTCCTCCACCTCATCCAGTGACCATGTCAGCCTCTGTAAGGGACATGGGCTTTTTATTCTATTTTTTGTTTTATATGGTTTAAACATTTACTTTTATTAAATTTTTTTGTTGGTTTTCGCTATTTAGTAACTTAAGAAATTTAAACTCAAGTCAGCAACCAAATCAAGCGAACTTATCAGAACCACGGCAAGTGCCAGCCAGCAACGTACCTTAGTCCTTCACCAGTCTATTACCATACGATCAATGAATAAAGCAACGTATCAAAGATCTCATATTTCAACAACAATAACATTGAGGCGTAGTACTTTGCCTTTTTCTGGTCATATCGAGCGCTTTTTACATTAATCACGCGATATTTAACAAATTCCATCATGGACGCTACCCAAACATCATACCGATCACAATATGCTGGATCGTGCTAGTCTGTAACGTAAGAGCCCAACACGACAAACAGCCACCAAGCCATAACAGCAAAGTAACCACTGAGTGCAGAACGCCATTCCTTTTTTCAACACAGATCGATACATTGCAAAGTACGATTTACCGGTGGAACACGCGGCGCACCTGTAAGATCTACTGATCAATGAATGCAGCGCTAACGTAAAACAAAGTTCACTACGGGCATGCAATCCGATCATCTATTTCTTTTCATACGTACACGAGTGTCTTTCTAACAATAATCGGCAATATACAAAGCAGTCATCTAAAAACGACACGCACTGTTCACACTTTTCCAAATCTTTCTAACATAGAATGTATTATTAGCTTTTACGAATGAAAAACATGCAATCGCTGGCTCTCCAGTGGCTCGTCGCGTACTGACAACGAAATGGTGCGACGTGCAGCAAGATTAGCGCAGACGGCTCGCGCGCCGTATCGCGCGTCTTCCTGATAAAAACAGGCTGGCATCATCAAATCGAACATGGCGGCCCAACAAGAGCACAATCAATACCGTCTGCAATAGCACCAAAGTGACTACTTTCATGTTATAAGCCTAACATGAGGCATTTAGATAACAGATGGTAGCAACAAAATATGAACAGCACCTTCAAACATGATCAAGAAGACGCTTGGCAGTTTCTTTCATTATTACATATGATCATCCATCCATAATCAAATATACCTAAACATATAGTTATTATTTATTGTAAGTTCATATTTAAAGCAGATATACTAGTTAAAATATAGAACGTTGTTTTTCATTATCTTTTTTTCTTTTGTTTTTTAAAACTTTTATTTATTTTTCTTAACTTTAAAACTTTTTGTTCAAAACTTTTAAGTTATTTAACTTTATTTCTTTAAAACATTTTAGTTTTGTTTTTTGTTTTTTAAAATCCCTTTATTTTTAACGCAGTTTACTAAATATTGTTCTTTTTATAAGAACAAAATTGTGTACATACTTAAAAATCACTGAATCAAACAAACCAATTTCTACCATCTCAACCTCGAGCCCATCGGGGTATTGATCTGAGCTGGATTGCTGGGTCAGCTTCGAGATCATTCGAGCGAACATAGCATAGGCTTATGCACCCTCGAATATATGACATCAAAGCCACATCACAAGCCAACAGCAATCTTGCCCCGATGTGCAAACAGAATAACAATTAACAAAGTTCATCAATAATGCGTAACCAAAACAGGTTAGAACGTGCCGTTCGTCTTTGTTCTTAAAACTTTTATTTGTTTAATTCTTATTTTCAAAACTTATTTTAAAAACTTTAGTTATATTTATTTCTTAGCCTTTAGTTTTTTTTTTTTTAAACTTTTATTCTTACTTATTTCTTAACTTTTTGCTTACTAAAATTTTATCTTTTATAGCTTATAACGTGTATATATATAAACTAAAAACAAAAACAGTAATAACAAAGCCACATCACAAGCAACATGGGAACATGGCCTGATGCAAGAATACGTATCATCAAACCTGGCCAATATGTTTGGCAACAACTGACGTTATTACTCACTTTTTTTCAACATATCACTACACTGCATAATACAAACACGGTTGGTTTATACGTTGGGTCAGCGAGGGCCAGCCACATCGGGCTGTGCAATACAACAGCAGATCTCTGAATCCACAGTTCCAACATACGGCGATCGAATAAATACAACAAAGCCATGCTTAACAACACTCCGTACACACGTGCATACAGAACGAACATGCAGCTGATGCGGGTCTGCTTCATCAGAGCCAGCCAATACGTGTCGCGAGAAACAACAAACTCCTCCCCACTTTCTAGAAATGTTGCGGTCATCAAGGTTTGCCGTTTTCTTCGAAACATTACGCAATGGCCTAATTTTGTTTACTGCAATCATATTAATGCCATCTACGTAATACGCAGCGGCCATCACAACATTGGCTAATTGTCACCGGTGCAGTATGCTGAATATTTTCACATTACAACAGCAGTTATGGCCTAAAAACTGCAAATAATGCTCAAAGACAAACATAACACATATTACGAGTGAATAAACTGTTAACATTTACAAAGTTCCACACTTTAACAATCGGCGCCAACAAACGGACCATTCTTTTTCAAGATAATCTGGTCTGCCACTGGGCCAAAAACATTTAGCAAATATCGGTAACATTGGCCAATTATCAGTATGCCAACGCGTTTTCACACGTGCCAACATAAGAGCTGGTCGCAACCAAGATACGCGATAACATAACACACGGCAACGCCACGTCTCCACTTAACACAATAAAGCAATTCACCAGGAAACGGCCTAATCTTAAGATTTCTTTTTCGCATAATCTCCAACAATGCCAATCTAAGACAACATTTATACCATATCGAGAGACTGTGCGAGTAGCGCGACGAGGTCGCGTTTCCATCACGCTAACATAGCATCAATCCGGTCAGCCCGATGTAACACAACGCAAGCAAGCGCGGTCAATACAATAGCCCAATATCTTTCGGGCCGATTAAAGGGCGTAAAACGCATTTAGCATACTCTAACAGCAGGCGCAATCGCCAATCTGCCACCCAACGTGGGCCATTTAACCACAATCATTGGGCCGGGCACAGCGAGCAGCGCAACGCACCGCTTCACATTGCTATCATAAGACAACCGGAACTACAATGCCAAAGACAAACCTACACAGAATAAACTGTTAACACAACGTTCCATGGCTGGTCACCAGTAAAGCAATTCAATATGGTAAAACGTGTACTTATTTCCTACTTTTTTCATACCCCTAACATATTAATGCTTAATCTATACTCAACATGGTAACATTTAACTACTTCATAAACATTGCCAGTCACAGATAGAAAGGCTGTCAACAGTGCCGTGCAACATAGCTGCGGGCCATGAACTAAAGAATGCGTCAAAGACGCCTATCAACTTACACATCAAATAAACCGCCAACAAAAACTATCACCAAGCAACCAACATGGCAGTAAAATCCATTCCATGCCATAATCCTGGTCATATTAACGCTGGTGCCGACATTGCAACATTTAACTAAATGCTGCAACATTACAATATAGCTGATCAACGGTCATTTAACATATCAATACCAATAAGCACATACAAGAACTGTAGTAGTAACGATAGCCCCCAACATTTTACGCTCCCAAATCCATCGCCTCCACATATCAGCAAACTACCTTGATGCAAAATGGCCTGCCTTCCATATTCCAAAGCATAATCTCGCATACAATCGTGCCAATTTTGCTGACATGCAAGACTTATCGTGTAAAACAGGTCTCATACTAAATCATCATAATACCTAACGAGGGGGTCATGAGTGTGCAAAGCCTTGAATTATCTCTCCTTTAGATTCCTCCGCCTCTTCAGAAAATCACTTAAATGCAGCAACATTCATACAGCGATGCAATGCACTTATTGGTGGCTCTTCGGTACGGCAGTCACCACGTTTACGACAAATATAAATGACACACGTTGGGTCAACGATCTTCTCATGAAGATCAACAACAAAGCGGTAATGGGATCGAACATTGCGAAACTATTTACCGAGCAAAGAACATCTCTAATGAGACTTTTTCATTCATCATAGAAGAAAGACAGACGTATCGAATGATATTTCTGGCATATTCTCAAAGCCGACACAATAACATTAGCGTAAAGGCATAACCAATAGTCATATGCAACAAAATAGTTTTCACATTAACGTGCGCTACTGAGCGGCAACTAGTTAATGAATAACTCACGTAGTTGGCCAATCAGTCCACTCAACATTTCGTAAAGTACGCATACGCAAACGTGGCCTATTATGGCTTACAGGTTAACGCCAATTTACATTGGGACACAGTATACGCAAGGGGTAATTTTGCCAGCAACCTTTGTTTACCAGGGCCGCATAGTGGCGTTAACGGGGGCCAAAGCTTCCATATTGAATGTGCAACATATCATGGCCTGAACTAAGCATTAATGCTACGACAAACAGAGGCGCATGGCCGGTCAGCAATTTAACAGCGTTGGGCTGGTCGTCGCCTTGCTCGACTTTTTCAAAGAGGCCTCTCATTACACAATTTTACATTAACATCGGCCATTTAACAGCGCAAATCCCAACTAATCATCATAGCTGACAGCGCTGACGTAACACGTCAATCTTCGTAATATCATACTGGAACTAATATAACTAAGCGACATCGTAGGGCTAATGGTGTTTAACCAACATGGGTCAACAAATTTATTCTGGGTCGCTAACATAAATGTTCTTTGAAAGCCGTTCAGTGCAAAACGTACAATTTACTGATTTAAATCAGTAAATCAACCATATTGGGATATTGATTCAGTTATGCATTTGACAAACATAACATAAAAACATGTTCTTTACAACCCCGCTTGAATATGCGCACTGTTTAGCACAATAGCCAACAAACATAACCGCTACTAGAAAAGGTCCCAATGATATCTAGCGGCGACACCGCTAACATCCCGTTATTGATCGGCAACACGATGCATGATACATAAATAGGAAAGCCATCTAACAAATCTCTCAGCATCAGAAGCGCCACCATCTTTTGAACTTTCATGAATCGATCATCTTCGTCGTCACTCGGTTTCCAGAGCAACATCACGTGAATAAACGTAGACACAGCAGCCTAGGGTAAACCTGTCACATTCAACAAAATCCATCCTAGTTCATTCTGTACATCTGTTAAAATTATCATTTTCTAACAGTCCAGTGTTATTCCCACATTGTCATAGTAATATTTAACATAATGTACTTAACTACGAATAAACGGTTTTCATTAACCAAGAGTATTCAAAGCAAAGCAGATACCTTCCGGAGAGAAAACCCAGGGGAAATTTTTCCTAGGGTGTGAATCCCAGATCACCCCGAAGGTAAGGGGTTTACCTCTCCGAAGGAGGTGGCGCCTCAGCCCTTCGGGCTGAGGTCCAAAGCTTTCCCCCCGAAGGAGGGGTAAGGCCTCAGCCCTTCGGGCTGAGGTCCAAAGCCCGCTTACACCGGGGTGATCTCCCTCGCAGGATTCACACCCTTTCAAGGGGCGCATTCCCTGGTTTTCTCTCGGAAGGTAATGTGTTGCTTAGATACTCTTTGTTAATGAAAACTGTTTATTCGTGTTAAGTACGTTATGTTAAATATTACTATGAAGAATGTGGAATAAACACGACTTGTTAGAGAAATGATGAGTTTTTGAAAGATATTACTGTGTTAACTAATGAGATGATGTGTTAGAGATGTGAACCTAGGTTAAGTTTTTGTTGAATAATGTTAGGTTTGCCCTAGACTTTTGCTAATGTCTACGTTTATTCACAGTTCAAATGATGTTATACTCAAACCGAGTGACACTTTGATGAAGATAGTGTCAATTCATAGTTCAAGATGGTGGCTTCTTTGATAGATTGGTCACTTTGTTAGGGATTTTGTTAGATAATACGGCTTTACCTGTTGCTAATATGCTCGAAAAGTGGGAACATATCGAGTATTGTATGATCTGTTAGCTAGTTTACCTTGATCAATAGGGAATTTTTCAGGATGTTAACTGATTATTTACGCTAGGTATGTTAGGTTTGCATTTGTACATTATATTCCTAGTAGCGGTTATGATTTGTTAGCTTTATTGATGCTAAAACTTTGTTGGTTAAGCATATATTCCGTGGTGTTAGCATATATGCTGAGTCGTTATTTTTGCGTTATGTTTGTCCAAAAATGATGGCTGTTATGACTTGAACTTCCAACAGCTCACAGACTCCAGGTGAGGGTTTGTGTGGTGACTGTGGTAGGATGTGGTTTGATTTACTGATTTACTGATTTATTACTTAAAATCAAAACTATTACGTTTTACTGTAGAGATTTTTACCAAAGAACTTATTTTTTTACGGTTATGTTAGGATAAAATTTTGTTATTTTCGTTATAAGTTTGCCAAACCTATGTCGCACATTATTCGTTTCACGATATTTGCACGAGGTTATGATGCAATTCTTTTGCTAAATGTTACGCAGTTATAAACATTTTGTTATCAGCATTATATCTTTGTCAGTACATGATTAGACAGGTTACGCAAACTTGGTTAATATTACGATGTTAATGTAAAACAATACGATGGAAAAATGTCGTGAGATATATTGAAAAAGTCCCACTGAATTAGGTACAAGCTGATCGGCGGTTATGTGTAATTTACTGTTGTGTTGGGTTATGAAAGTTTGTTATCGTTAGTGTTTATCTTATGCAAGGCGGTGGCTGGCCTTTATTACGTACATTATATTCTTTAGTTCAGGTTATGTTATGTTAGCTTTATTAATAAGAAACTTTGTTACGTTAGTTATTATTCTTCACTGTGCCTGTATGATAATTTAAACAAGTGTTTATAAATTTTATAATATTATCGTCAAATGTAAAAATTAACGTTAATATATGAGATATGTTTGGTAAAGTATGAATAGTTTCATTTTGTATGCAATGTCAAGTTACTTTGCTAGATGAAGTGTGAACTTTAAGTTACTGTTAACAGTTTATTCGTGTATGTCAATGTTAGATCTGGGTCTGTTATGTTCAGTATGTTACTACTTCATGCATTGATAGGCCTAGTTCTATGTGAAAACAATGTTACGTTAGCATATATTCATTGGTTAGTATCCAAAGAACTTATCTTTGTACTATGTTATTGTTTTTGTTGTCGAACGAGAATATATACCCTTTTGAACTGATATGGTTCATTCGTACGTCGTATTTTTGTTTACTTTCTTCTGATTGGTGTGAAAGAAAGAATCTCATTACATTTAAGGGATGCTTATACACTATTCTTCAGTAGGATAGTTTTTCGCTGTGTTGATACGTTGACATCTCCCTGCATCTCTACGCTTGTTGTTGATATCTTCATGAGGAGTTTCGTTATTCCCAACGATGTGTCATTTATATTTAATCGTAAACCGAATGGTGACTGCTACATTGCTTTGTAGTTCCCTGCCAGGTTAGAGAGGGTCAAATATAATAAGTATTGCATCACTTTATGCAAATAGTTAAAGCTTAAAATCATTTTTTCATGTTTAGAGTTGGTATTTTCTGAAAGGGAGGGTGGAGTCTAAAAGAGATGCTAAGCCCAAAACTTTACTTTATCTTATTACCTGTTAGGGTACATGGATGGTTAGGTGATGGTTACACACATTTTTGATAAATGTTACTGTGTCAATGTAAGATTAACTGTTTATATGTTAGAGATATGCTTGGAAAAAGTATGAACAGGTTACGTTTTGTATGTAAAGCTAGTTACTTTACTGGTGGATATTAAGTGTGGGAACTTTGTTAATGTTAACAGTTTATTAGGGCGTAAGATGTGTTAGGGTCTTGAGCTGCCGCAATATTATTTTCCTAGTTCAAGGCGATGCTGCGTTAGCTTTTTATTAATGTGAAGACATTGTTATGTTAGAGTATATTCGCGATCAGTATAATTAACCAATGTTGCGAGAACTTTTAGTTAAATGTTACTGTAAGTGTAAGAATAATGTTAATATGTTAGAGTTATGGTTGAAAAAGTAAGATTAGGTTACGTTTTGCATACCATGTTAGTTGCTTTTAGATTGGTTAAGAGTGGAACTTTGTTAATGTTAACAGCTTATTTTTATTTGTGTGTAAGTTGTGATAGGTTTGTCTTTGTGCATTATTTTCTTAGTTCATGTTACGCTATGTTAGCTTTATTGATGTGGAAACTTTGTTACGTTAGCATACTTTCGCTAGTCTGTATGATAATTAACCAATGTTGTGAGAAATTTTAGTTAAATGTTACTGTGTTAGTGTAAGATTAACGTTAATATGTTAGAGTTATGCTTGAAAAAGTAAGAATAAGTTACGTTTTGCATACCATGTTAGCTTTATTGGTGTTAAGTATGGAACTTTGTTAATGTTAACAGTTTATTCCTGCTTAAGATGTGCTAGGTTTGTCTTTGTGCATTATTTTCTTAGTTCAGTTGATGCTATGTTAGCTTTTTAATGTGGAAACTTTGTTACGTTAGCAGCATACTTTCGCTGGTCTGTATGATAATTAACCAATGTTAGAGAAATTTTAGTTAAATGTTACTGTGTTAGTAAGATTAACGTTAATATGTTAGAGTTTATGCTTGAAAAGTAAGATTTAGGTTACGTTTCTTTGCGTACCATGTTAGTTACTTTACTGCTGTTAAGTACGGAAACTTTGTTAATGTTGACTGCATATTCCTGCTTAAGATGTGTTATGTTTGTCTTTGTGCATTATTTTCTTAGTTCAGTTGGATGCTATGTTAGCTTTATTAAGGTGGAAACTTTATTATGTTAGTACAGCCTTCGCTGGTCTGTGATAATTAACCAATGTTGTGATAAATATTTGCTAAATGTTACTATGTTAGTGTAAGATTAAAACGTTAATATGTTAGAGTTATGCTTGAAAAGTAAGATTAGGTTACGTCTTGCAACCATGTTAGTTGTTTTATTGGTGTTAAGTGTGGAACTTTGTTAATGCTAATAGTTTATTCCTATTTAAGATGTGGGTTTGTCTTTGGGCATTATTTTCTTAGTTTAGATTATGCTTATGCTATGTTAGCTTTATTAATGTGAAAACTTTATTATGTTAGCATACTTTCGTTGGTCTGTATGGATAATTAACCAATGTTGTGGATAAATTTTGTTAAATGTTACTATGTTAGTGTAAGATTAACGTTAATATGTTAGAGTTATGCTTGAAAAAGTAAGATTAGGTTACGCTTTGCATATCATGTTAGTTGCTTTACTGGTTTTGAGTGTGGAACTTTGTTAATGTTAACAGTTTATTCCTGCTTAAGATGTGTTATGTTTGTCTTTGGGCATTATTTTCTTAGTTTAGATTATGCTATGTTAGCTTTATTAATGTGAAAACTTTATTATGTTAGCAAACTTTCGTCTGTGTGATAATTAACCAATGTTGTGATAAATTTTTGCTAAATGTTACTATGTTAGTGTAAGATTAATGTTAATATGTTTTCGAAAACGAACCAAACAAGAATCATAGGTATTGCGTAATGTTTGGAAAACGAACCAAACAAGAATCATAGGTATTGCGTAATATTTCGAAAAGTGGGAGGAGTTTGAACAATTTCTCGACTTGTATTTGATAACTCTAGTGAAACAGGAACCACATCAGCATCGTACATGTTCGTTCTGTATGCATTGTTAGTTACTTTAGTGTTGTTAAGTATGAAACTTTGTTAATGTTAGTCATTTATTCGATCATAAGGTATGTTAGGTTTTGTCATTGTGTGCATTATATTCCTAGTTCAGATATGATATGTTAGCTTTATTGATGTGAAAACTTGGTTACGTTAGCATATATTCGATAATTATACAAGGACGTGATAAATTTTTGTTAAATGTTACTATGTTAATGTAAAATAATAAAGTGATATGTTAGAGATCTGTTTAAAAAAAGTGTGAATATGGTACGGGCTGTAAGCAACGTCAGTTACTTTCCTGCTGTTAAGTGTATGTTGGGTTTGATGTTATACATTATATTCTTGGTTTAGCTATGTTATGTTAGTTTCATTGATGTGAAACTTTGTTAAGCTTTACTGTTTTACTGTTTTAGTTTATGTAAAAATGTAAATTTTTTTACGTTATAAAAATAAAAGAATAAAAATTTTTAGTAAAAACAAAAAAGTTTTAAAGAAATAAAGTTAAAAATTAAAAGTTTTAAAAAAAAAAAAACAAAACTAAAAAGTTTTAAAGAAATAAAATTAAAAGAGATACAAAAAAAAATACACAAATTAATATTTAAAGAAATAATAAAGAAATCAATAAAGTTTTTAAAACAAAGAAAAAAGATGTGAAAGGCAACGTTCTATATGTTTTGCGTGTTAGTTACTTTATTGTTGGTATTAAACTTTGTTAATGTTAGTTGTTTATTCGTGTTTAAGGTATGTTAGGTTGATGTTATACATTTATATTCCTTACATCAGGTTATGTTATGTTAGGTTTATTGATGTGAAAAACTTTGTTAAGTGTCAGCATATATTCAAGGGTTAGTATAAAAAAAAATATATTTTTATGCTATGTTTATCCGAATGATACTCGAAATATGACTGGAGTCAACAGATCAATAGATCAATACCCCGATAGATCAGGGTTGGGATGGGTAGGGGGATGTAGGGGTGGTTTGATTTACTGATTCAGTGATTTACCGTTTTAGGGCATGTATAAACACAATTTTTTTTACGTTATAAACATAAAAAGAATAAAAATTTTAGTAAAAACAAAAAGTTTTAAAGAAATAAAGTTAAAAATTAAAAGTTTTTTTTAAAAAACAAAACAAAACTAAAATGTTTTAAAGAAATAAATTTACAAATAGCTAAAAGTTTTTTGAAACAAAAAGTTTTAAAGAAATAAAGTTAAAAATAAATAAAAGTTTTTAAAACAAAAAAAAAAAGATGTGAAAGGCAACGTTCTATATGTTTTGCTAGTTACTTCACTGTTGATAAGTATTGAACTTTGTTAATGTTAGCTGTTTATTCATGTTTAAGGTGTGTTAGATTTATCGGTGTGGATTATATTCTTAGTTCAGATGATCATATGTAAGTTTTATTAATGTGAAAAACTATGTTACGTTAGCCTATATTCGTTGATCGGTATGATAATTAGACAAGGTTATGATATATTTTTGTTAAATATTACCATGTTAATCTAAAATTAACATTGCTATCTATGTTAGATATATGCTTGACAAAAGTGTGAATAGGTTACGTTTTCGAGCGCTATGTTAGTTACTTTACTGTTGTTAAGTGTGGGACTTTGTTAATTTTAGTGATTTATTCAGACATAGGGTATGTTCGATTTGATGTTATACATTATATTGTTACATCAGGTTATGATATGTTAGCTTTATTGATGTGAAAACTTTGCTGCGTCAGCGTATTTTCGTTGGTCAGTATGATAATTACACAAGATTGTGATAAATTTTTGTTAAATGTTACTATGTTCGTGCAAAAAATAATAATGATATGTTAGAGATATGTTTGGAAAAGTGTGAATAAGTTACGTATTGTATGCAAATGTTAGTTATGTCACAGTTGTTAAGTATTGAACTTTGTTAATGTTGACTGCTTATTCGTGTATAAGATGTGTTAGGATTGTGAGTGTACATTATATTCGTAGTTCATATGATCCTATGTTTGCTTTATTAATATGAAAACTTTGTTACGTTAGCATATATTCATTGATCAGTAAGATACTTATTACACAAGGTTGTGATAATTTTTGTTAAATGTTACTATGTTAATGTAAAACCATTAGTGATATGTTAGAAAGTGTAAATAGATTGCGGAGAACAGAGCATTTTATTCACAAACAGGAATAACTAAAAGCTTGTTAATGTTAACTGTTTATTCATGTTTAAGATGTATTAGGTTTGTGAATGTACGTTATATTCTCAGTTCAGGTGATGCTATGTTTGCTTTATTGATGTGAAAACTTTGTTACGTTAGCATATATTCATTGATCAGTATGATATTTAGACAAGGCTATGATAAAATTTTGTTAAATACTATGTTAATGTAAAAATATCAGCGATATGTTAGAAAAAGTAAGTAGGTTCCGTTCTGCACTCAATGTTAGTTACTTTATTGATGAAGTATGAATCTTTGTTACGTTAGCATATACTTAGCTGATCAGTATGATGTAATTAGATGGTTATGACAAATTCTTGTTAAATATTACTATGCTAATGTATAAATATCCAGGATTGGTAAGGATGTGGTGGTTTGATTTACTGATTTAAGTGTTTAGGGTATGTAAAAACCCAAATTTTTGTTATAAACATGAAAGCGTAAAAATTTAGTAAAAACAACCTGTGTACAGCATGTAACACAAAAGCAAACTAAGGTTTGTATTTATGTTATACAGTGAATATGACATGAACTGCATCAGATCACAGATGGAGGGCGTGAGGTGAGGAGGGTGAGGAGGAGGGGAGGAGTGCTCCAGAGTACCTAGAGGGTGTTTGATTTATATAAAAAACGTAAATTTTAAGTTATAAACTTAAAAAGAATAAAAAAAATGTTTAATTTTGTTTTTTTAAATTTTTTACATTTTAAAAATTTTAATTTTTTTATTTCTTATAAAATTTTAAATTTTAAGAAATTGAAATTTTGAAAATTTTTTTTTTTTTAATTTTTCAATTTTTTTTTTATTTTTTTTTCTTTTTTTTTTTGTTTTCGTATCGTGGATATATCATTTTAAATATGTTTACCCAGTTTCGTTGTTCTTACGCCAATATTTCAGTTTTGTGGGGGGATCCCCCTTTGGGATGTGAACGGATATTTAACCCATATATGATATGGGTACTAGATATGAAAGGTATATCCTGAGCTTCATCGTTCTAGGTCATAGCCAAGTTTGGGGTCCTGGAGACCCCCCTTTAGGCGTACGATTATTTAACCCATATATGATGTGAGTACTTTAGGTAGGTGTATACCGAGTTTCATCGTTCTAGGTCAATATTTCATTTGGGGGCCGGTCCCAGAATTTTGCCAAATCGGTCATTTTACCCGTATACAGGGCCTAAGATACAACCGAAAAGGTCGTGCTATCAAGTTTCGCTTGTTATAAGTCAATATTTCAGATTTTTGGGGTGAGTACCCCCGTCTGGTGCACCCACAGTTATTTTTACACCTGGGGTCATCTAAGATACATCCTCAGAAGGTTGTATACCGAGTTTCATCACTCTAGGTCAATATTTCAGATTTGGGGGCTTGTCCCACAAATTTGGTAAAATCGGTCATTTTACCCCGTATACATCTAAGATACAACCTAAAAAGGCTGTATATCAAGTCTCGTTGTTCTATGTCAATATTTCAGATTTTGGGGTGAGTACCCCGTCTGGGGCACCCACAGTCATTTTACACCCGGGGTCATCTAAGATACATCCTCAGAAGGTTGTATACCGAGTTTCATCATTCTAGGTCAATATTTCAGATTTGGGGGCTTGTCCCACAAATTTGGTAAAATCGGTCATTTTACCCCGGATACACCAACCTAAAAAGGTTGTATATCAAATTTCAGCTTACTACATCAATATTTAATGTTTGGGGTGGGATCCCTTCTGGGGGATTCTAGACACCCTATACGGTCTTATAACCATCATATTCGAACTCTACGATCTCGATAACCCTTATAAACACCCAAACATTGTTGTTATACGATTGTTTAATAATAACAAAATAATAATAATAATAATAATAATAATAATAATAATAATAATAATAATAATAATAATAATAATAATAATAATAATAATAACATTAAGAAAAAAATTCAGAGAATGAAGTACCATTATGCAATATATCGTTTGAAATGAAACGTTTTGTCTTCGTCTTCCTTCTTAATAATAATAATAATAATAATAATAATAATAATAATAATAATAATAATAATAATAATAATAATAATAATAATAATAATAATAATAATAATAATAATAATAATAAACATGCATAATGAACCGCACCCGGACTCGGAGGATGAACCAAACCGCGCCCGGAGCCGGAGTCGGAGTCGGAGTCGGAGTCAGAACACAACACAACTCGAAATTATGATCACTTCGTGATCATAATTTCTTCGAAGTAATAATACAAACAAACACAGACAAACACAGACAAATACAGACAAACATAGACAAAACCTTCGGTTTTGTCTGTTTGTCGAATTGATAGCCCTTCGGGCTATCAATCCTCCCCCTAAGCCTAATATATCTCTATTCATACCACATGCCGTAACAAGGGCGTAGCGGCTAAGCTCTCGGGGGTGACCACCCCTTAGGGGGGACCTATGGGCACCAAAACTCGCATGTGATCAGTTTATCACATATATAGATTATATTCCAAGTTTAAAGCAAATATCTCTAGTCCTTCATATCGAAAAGGGTGGCAGTGCGCACATCGGAGACTTACTACTGCCATTATACCCTTCGTTCTTGAGTCGAATTCAAAAAATACTAAAATATAATTTTTGTTTATTTATGTATAGGTTTGGCATGAAAACTTATCTCGAGTTCATGTTTCAGAATTTTATTTATTTTAGCACCATTTTATAATAATATAAAATATAAAAAAAAATTTTGGACCCATTTTGGAAATTTGGTGATTTAAAGAAGAGCTAATTTGAATGGTTTCATATTTGATTTTTGTTCAAAATAATCTTTAATTAATCAAAACAAAACGCCGACATGTTTAATTAAAGAAAAGGATTATTTCTTAGAAAACTTCATAAAAGATTATTTCGTACCTACTAGAATAGGTCGAAATAAAATCCAGATATTTAATTAAAATAATTTAAATAATTCTTTAAACTCGCCATAGTGTAGATTCATTTTGAAAGTTTGATAATCTGTTTTTGAGTTTTCGGGTTCTACAAATAAGGATTTTTTGCTGGATTAAAATTTTCAGCCATAAGTGTAATCCTTTAATGTACTGAAATTCATTGCACCAATTGTTTTCTTAAGTTTATGGTTTTAAATATAATTAAAAATTTTTTTTTTTAAATTTTTGGTAAATGAAATAAAAATATATGTTTTAGCTATTCTAAATGATTAAAATTCTTATTAGTCTCCCATTTTTCGGTAGTCCCGTTTCTTCTTTTGGCCAAAAATTCTAAATTCGGGATTCCCGAACCTAACTGCGTCGGTTCGTTGTAGTAATTTTTTTTAAGGAATATTTTTTTTAAATAATCATTTTTAATTTAAATTTTAATTATATTTTGAAATAAAACTGCAGTTTCAACTATTACACTTATTAGTTTTTAAACTATAAATAAACTAGTTTCGAAATTATTTACTGCATAACCAGGTCAGTAAGCCTTAAAAGTTATACTTTATCTAAATGAAAGTGCTCAAAGAAACTGAGCCCGAACGAGTTCCCAATCAGTTTGTAGTTTCATCATTTTGGTCGCTGCATTATTTATAATTGTTTCGCGAAACGTTGTAATGAATGCACGTAAAGTTCCAAATTATTTCAACATGAATCCATGAAGGTTCTCCAAGCCCCAGCCCAAAATTAAACTCTTGCAAAAAACATATCTGAGTTCTGCTGAGTAAGGCAATAAGTTTAATTAATTAAAGCTCAGCCAAAGTTGGTTCTGACCAAAGAATAATTTCTAAGAAGAAACAGCTGTAAGGCTGAAACAACTGAAAGGTTATGACTAATTAAACTAAACAACAAATGGTCTAAGGCCTTCAAGATGCTCTCCCTCTCCTCTCCTCTCCTCTCTCTCTCCCCCTCCCCTGGGGGGGGGGGGGGGCCTCCTCCTCCCTGGGGGCTCCCCTCCTCTCTCCCCCAACAGCCTGAATATCAACTGAAGTCTTCCAGTAAAGCTGGACTTTTCTTTGTAAATATTTACACCTAAATGATAGTAATTTAAGTCGATTTAATCAACATCGTCGTATATTTACAACCTATTTAAATAACATCAAATGGTCTGTGGTTAAGTTTAAAGAAACAATAATAGTGTGGTTTTGATATAGCCTGAAATATCATTGTATGGCACCAAATCCTAGAGTAATTCACTAACCCTAAGTTAGTAATTTAATATTCAACCCAAATGCCTCTACTCTGAGCAGCCTTCTTTCTCTGAGGGTTGTAGTATTACATTTCCTTTCTGCTATAAAACTGGTTTCTGAAACAAGATATATTTGAATCTTCGATCGCTACTGAAGTAAAGTCGTTTCGCCCACTGGTCGCTCGCTAATTTAAAGCGCCGTTTCGTCAAAACAGTTCAAAGGCCCAACGCGCGCAGCGGCGCGGAAGGTGCGCGTGGTGCGGTGGCGGTGCAGGTGCGCGAATATATAATATATATATATGGACAATATTAAGATACAGTTATATCTGGTTTATTTACAACCATATATAAACACTCCTAAACAAAGCCTGTTCACCCTAAGTTGCCCAAGTCGGTCTTTCTCCGGTATTCTTCTTTAGCAAATCATAAAAACTAAGATGCCTAAAAACACACAAAGAATAATAATAAAAGAGCTAGTCTCTTTAGAAAGTTATTATCAAAGTTAAACATAAGCTTAAACAAAGAATCAATAAGTTAGAACACTAAGGAATAAGATAAGATTAGTTAATAAAGAAGAATAAATTGTATAAATCTAATCAACAATAACTAATCAAATAAATGGGTTCATTCCGAAAGTAACAAAGGGAAACAGTGGGAGTTACTGGGTCTTAGTAGCTAAAACTTTATTTCCCAAAGATCAAGTCAGCTTTCGCCTCTTTTTTCTGGTGTCCTTCTGTCTAAATAGCATTTTTTGAAGTTGAGTCTCGTCGTTTCT
>JABUQX010033282.1:22500-25000 GCA_015478945.1 Trachelipus rathkii
CTACAAATTAAAAGAAATGTTTTTAGAAAACATCACCTATTTATGAATTATATATATATATTCTTTTATAAAAAATATAAAAATATATATATATATCATATATATATAATATATATATATATATATATATATATATATATATATATATATATATATCTATATATATATATATTAATATAATATTATATTATAATGATATATATATATATATTATATAAGTATATATACAGTATAGTTATTAGTATCTTTATAAGGCTTATTTCAACTCTTCGTCTGCGCTCGATATTTCGAATATTTTTGAAAATCCATTGCGATATATCGAATATATTTCAAAATCACTGATAAATCGATAACGGTGAGAGCCATGGAATTAGATTTAATAGCAGAGACGGCATTTTCAGATTTACCCGTCAGTGTAGGAATAAGACGTGTTTTTAAGTTCTTAAATTTGAATGCAACCACTTTTAAGATTAGGGGTCCATGGAATTACGATTTAAGATGGAGATTAGATTAAAGGTAAGAGCCATGGATTAGAATTTAATAGGCAGAGACGACATTTTCAAAGATTTTAATGCCAAGTTGTAATAATTCGTGTTTTTTAGTTACCTAAATTGTGGCAAACTTTTAGATGAATATTGCATTGAGTTCGTGTTCGAGAATTTCTAATGAATTGGAATGACAGTTTTACTTCGCATTCCTTAAACAGATAGCGGGGGCTATAATAAACTAGATTTTAGCACGTGAAATAGTATTTTATTTGTTAGGTTAACGATCACAAATACCAAAGTGGCCGGAAAGAAGGAACACCTTTTAGGTTATCTAGCCACTTTTATGGGGTAAGAGAAAGGTTGGAAGAGGCAAAAGAAAGGGTTTCTTGAGCCGTCAGCAGAAGCCTATGAAAACAGAATTAAGGAGGCAATGTTGAGTAGAGTATGAACCTATTATATCGTATATTAGGTATACTATATATACTATATATATATATATATATATATATATTAATTATATATATATATATATAATATAATATATATATATAAATAGTATATATATATTATAATATTATATATACGGCCATATAGGGGGCTCGGCTCGAGCCCCATAAAGAAGGAGTTTTAAGCCTTTTTAGGGGGCTCGGAAGCCGAATGGGGGACGAGGGGGGGACGTTTTGATACCCGGTGAGTAGATGGTCGGAGGAACCCCCGCTGACACCCCAAAAGACCAAAAGAGCGGGGGTTTGTCTGGAGACCATCCCGCGAAGGGGGGGAATTAGTCCACCCCGTAAGTCTACCTAGAGGAATGAGAGACCCGACTGCCCTGAACAGTCGGGGCGGTCTACCCGATGGATTCGTTAGTATTTTTAAAGCCACCCCTAACACTCGGGCAACCCCTATTTTTTTGGGTCAGTCTTTTTTTTTTTCCTGTGCCATGTATATGCAACAATGTGTATGCCTTACTGTAGGTGCTGTCGTTCTCTAGTTACATGATGTCAGCTTTAGACACTAACCTATATATATAAATATATCGATATATCGATGATTTTAAATATATCGATATATCGATGATTTCAAAAATATCGAATATCGAAGCTCAGACGAAAGATTGAATTAAGCCATAATAATATATATAATATTATATATATATATATATATATATATATATATATATATATATATATTATATATATGATAATATATATAAGTATTATATATATAGTATATAGTAGTATATAATATAAGGGAAATGTTTTGAACATAGGTTATTAACAGTAAGCAGGTGTCTTACGTCTTACATTTCAAAAACATTTAGGTTAAAATGTTCATTTGCCTTTGAGTTCTTGTCAAAGTAATTTATAATGCTGCCAAAAAACTTAAATACTTTGTAGTTGTTTTAAATTTCAAATAATTTATAAAGATTCATATTTCAAATTCATTGCACTGACGCATCCTATATGTACAAGTTCTTAAACAATAGTGAAAAAAAGGCCGATCAAAATAAAGTATTCGAGTCGGGATTTAAATAGGCTACAGGTCGAATACTTTATCGAAACTATCTTCTTGGAATCTATCGTTTTTGGGGAAACATAGCTCAATGTTTTCGGTCAACGACGAAATCTTAAGTTTGTACAAATGGTTATTGATTGGTATAATCTCTTTCACTGTAATTTGTGAAACTATTGACCAGTTTTATAATTAAGGCAAGTATAACTACACCTTTTAAGGGGGTTTGCAGAATCAATTACGTTAGAGCATAGTTGTGGGCTTTCATAATCCATTAGGTTAGGGCCTAGTTGGGGGATTTTAAGTACAGGGTATGATGAAGTTTCGCTAGGTAGACAAATACTATAGTTTAGTATATAGTATACTATATTATATATATATATATTATATATAATATATATTATATATATATATATATATATAATATATATATATATATATATATATATATTATATATATATTATATATATATACAATGACATACACCGGATAATATCCG
>JABUQX010033282.1:32500-52500 GCA_015478945.1 Trachelipus rathkii
CAGCAGCGTACCAATGAGTAAGCCATTTTCTGTTTAATTTGATTCAATAAAGTTTAACTTGTAGTTTTGTCAAATCAAGAAAAAACTGTTGAAATTTATAGTGAGGAATAATGTTGATAAAATAAGCTATCTAGAAGTCATTAATTCGTTTTGATTTAGGTCGAACATGAAGATGAATATCTGAAATTAATATTTCATGATCTTTGTTTATATGTCGATACAATGCATTACTATGGCTACATCTTTCTTAGTCGTTTGCATTGCTGACTTCAGGTCCGAAAATGGTAGTGTCTTTTAAAGTTATCCCCTAATAAAATTTGTTTGCACCGACGCAATGGACACATGTATACCCGCCCCGGATGGTTCAAGATTTAGTTATTTATTATGTGGAATAAGATTTACGTTGCAAAGTATCAGGAAAATTGAAAATTAAATGAATATTGAAATAATTTTGCAAGTAGTGAATTTAAGCTTGAATAAAGAATATGAAAAGGGATTATGTTTGAGGAGTAGGATGGAATATAGGGGGTATTAGCGAATATTAATTGAAAAATTGATTCTGAGCTTAATTATATCTGTCTGTTCATTAGTATGTAGGTATATCAGAAGAGACAAATTGATTATAGATTGTGTTGATTTCATTTCTGTAATATAGGGATCTGTAAATTTAATGGAACGTAAAGAAAAGTATTATATATAATGTTATGTTTGATATATTGTGGATGATAGGAACAATGAATGCAGATATTGGGTGCAAAAGTTGTTTTCTATAGATATTAAACGTTAATAGGTTATTATGTTGTGTAATTTGTAAGTCTAAAAAGGAAATTTTTCCATTATTAGGGGTCTCGAAAGTAAATTTAATTGATGGGACTAAACTGTTAAATCTATTTACTCAAATAATTTCATAACCTTGATAAATATATGTATGAAACAAAACGTATTTTCTTTTAATAACCAATATTATAAGCAAATCTTTGGAACCAGCATGGGAAATAGCTTAAGTCCTGTCATCGCCTGTCTTTATCTTGAATTTTATGAAATCCGTCTTCTTCCCTCAATTCCTATATATACACAAATACATTCGTGGTACCGTTATATAGACGATATATTGGCAATCATTCCTAATAATTTTCCGATTCAATCCTTCATTAATGACTTGAACAGTTTAGTCCCATCAATTAAATTTACTTTCGAGACCCTAATAATGGGAAAATTTCCTTTATAGACTTACAAAATTACACACATAATAACCTAATTAACGTCTTAAGTATCTATAGGAAAACCAACTTTTTGCAACCAATATCTGCATTCATTCTATATCCACAATATATCAAACATAACTGTATATAGTAATACTTTTTTACGTTCCATTAAATTTACAGATCCCCTATATTACAGAAATGAAATCAACACAATCTATAATCAATTTCTCTCTCTTGGATATACCCTACATACTATAACAAGACAATATAATAAAGCTAAGAATCAAATTTTCAATAATATTCCTAATACCCTATATTCATCCTACCTCATCAAAAATAATCCCCTTTTTCATATTCTTTATTCAACTTAAATTTACTATCTGCCAAAATTATTCAATATTATCATTTAATTTTAAATTTTCCTGATACTTTGCAACGTAATCTTATTCACAATAATAATACTAAATCTGAACCATCCGGGGGGGTATACTGTGTTCCATGCGTCGGTTGCCAACAGAATTTTATAAGGGGAAACTTTAAAGACACTACCTTTTCGACTGAATCAGCATAGCAACGACATAAAAAGATGTAGCCATAGTAATGCTTGTATCGAATATAAACAAAAATCATAATATTAATTTCAGAGATTCCATCTTCACTTACACCTCTTTTTATTTTTTTTTTTTTAAATCAAAAGGTATGGGAGTTATAGAAGCTTATTTTATCAACATTATTCCTAACTATAATATTTCAACAGCGTTTTTTTTGATTTTGACCAAAACAATTAAATTATTGAACTCAACTTTAAACAGAAAATGCTTACTCATTGTACTGCCATCTAACATCTTTCATTTAACATTAAGGTTCATGAAACGAATGCATTTTAGTTTGGTTTTTTATTTACCTTGTGCTTGTCGCATTCGCATCTCACATCTTAATTTAGTTTAAAAAATTTTGGAAAATCAATTCAGTCTTTCTACTTGCTCGAAGAGGTCAACATGTAATGTTGAACGAAACGTCAGCATAGTTAATTTAATTTAGTTTGTGTTTTTTAAATATTCCCTATATATATATTAGAATATAGGTGGTTTTAAAATAATTATCATATATATAATATATAGATATATATATATATATTATAACTTTATAATATATATATATAATAATATATATTATATATAATATATATATTAATATAACATATATATATATATTATATATATATATATATAATAATATATATATATATATAATATATATATATTATATATTTAATAGTTTAGTATAGTATATTCAGGCGCGGCTTTACAGAGGAAGCACAGGAGGGCGGGCCTCCTCTAAAAAAAAATAAAAGCCAACTGTATGTAATAAAATAATTCAATATTTCTAATTTATTACTATTAAAATAATGTATAAAATGTTACTACAGAACGCCTAACTTTACCATTAGCTCATTTATTCTCTTGCCGAAACATTATTTTTCAATAAGTCATGACTGAGGAATTTGATTTTGCCTCCAAGAAAGGCAATTATAAGCTTTTTCAAAACACTGGTTGTCAAGGCAACGTAAAAAGAAACCTTATTTTTATTTTGTCTATTTTGTGGATTTTTCCACAAAGCCTCCTCCTCGAAATTGGAAGAAATCCAATTGTTTAAAAAAAATTAAATAAAAAAAATTATAATAATAATATATATATATATATATATATATATATATATATGTATATATATATATAATAATATATATATATAATATTATATATATAGTTATATATATATATGTATATATTATTATATATTAATATATATATATCTATATTGAGGAGAGAGAGAGAGAGAGAGAGAGAAGAGAGAGAGAGAGTTATACTAAATTTACTATATTTTTGTTAATAATTTTAATTGTAATTTTGAATCTTTTAATAATAACCTTCTCCGTGTAAACTTTCCATTTCTAGCTGATGACTCGAGACTAAGATTACGTCTGCAAATTTCGAATATAATAGAAACACGATATACATACTTTACCCTATTCTTGTTCATACATTTAAATTAAATAAATCAATTTAACTTTAAAAAAAGTACAACCTTTATACAACACGAAAATCATAAACATTTTCCGACTACGAAAGATGCATTGACACGGGACTTGGAAGGCAAAAGTTCTTCTTCTAAAAGACTCTACGGCAAGCGTCGCTAAATCTATACTATCAAACTCAGACAAAAAAGAAAAAAGACATATTATTTCAGCTCGTAGTTCTTAATTCATTTATTTATTTATTTATTTATTTATAAGTAAAAATTAACAAAGATAATTATTTATTAATAATGATCTGAGTTATCCATTCCTACAGTTTTCTTAGCATATAATTGGTTTTATGGTATCTTTATTTTTACCTTCAAATCAAGATTTTAGAATTTAGAATATGATGAATCATTTTATGCGAATGTCATTAAGACAAGTAAATGTTTATTTTATTTTTTTTCTAAATTAAACGAGTGTTTTATTAGTTTCTTAGACAGGAAAAAAAAAAGACTTGTAAAAAATAAGATTAACGAAATTAAATTCACGAATATGTATTATATACCGTCTTGAAATTTGCTCTCTGCATTTTTGGAGAGGTACGAGCCGTTACAATTTATAATTGATTAAAAATAGGGTTATTCAATTGCGATGATGCTTACACTTTTTGTTTAAATTTTACATAATCTGTTCATTTATACAATGTAATGTATTCTTTCAGATGACCTATTTTCACAAAAAAATAAAGAGAATTTTATCATAACTGCCAAATTTGAAGAATATCGTTCATTTCTATAATAATAACTCGTGCTAAGCACGAGCAGCACGAGTGTATATATATATATATATATATATATAATATATATATATATATATTATATATATATATATATATATATATATATATATATATATATATATTATAATACTATATATATATATAGTATATGATATTGAAGTGCCCTCCCCATGTTTTCGGTTCACAAGCCGCCACTGATATAATATCTATATATATATATATATAATATATAAATATATATATATAATATATATATTATATATATATAGTATATAATCAAAAAATAATTTTGTATAGTATATTATATATATAATACTATATATATTATATATATATATATAACTTATATTAATATAATATATATTATAATATATATATATATATAATGATATGTATGTATGTATGTATGTATGTATGATATATGTATATATATATATATATATATATATATAATATATATTTATTATATATATATATATATATATAGTATATATATATAGTATATATATATATATATATATAATATATATATATATATATATATTCGCTTACATTACGAGATATCCTTATTTAAAAACAAAACAGTATTTGAAGGCCTTTTTATTTTTATTTTTATTTTATTTTGTTAATCAATTTTATTTTTTTAGGTTCCATCAGCAATTGTTTTACTAATCTTGGAGTAATTAAAAATGAGGAAATTTCCAAATATTACGTATGATTTGTCACAGAATATTCTTAGAGACAATGATAAAGGAATGGTAAGTCTCAAAGATCATTCCTTTAATTTGTGTGTTGGACTTGCTTTCAAGTCATATTTTATTACAGATGATGGACCGTCAAAACCCGTTTTAGATACTAAGCAGTCTGATCATGATTTTTATAAAAGTTTGTGGAAAATAGAAAAACATATAGATAATATTATTTTAAAAGATCTTAGAAAGAAGAAGTGTGAATCATGGTTTCCTTTATCTCAAAGACAAACAAATATTCATTTCATTGGAATGCAGATAGGAGATTTTCTTAGAACATCTCTCGTCTTAAACCTTGTATGCGTGAAAACTTTCATTCCTTATTTATTTTTCAACAGTAATGGAACCATAAACAGTTCAAAGAGTTCTTTTAAATATAATAAAGCATGCACTTCTAAAGAAGAAGATTTTGGAAATTTCAAAAAGAAGTGTCATTTCTTTTTAGAAAATGAAATTAAGAAATGTTATGAAAAGTTACAGGATAAAGTCAAAATAAATGTTCATGAAAATATGAAAGAAGATTTTATTCATGAATTTTGGATTTGGAAATCGAACTTCTTTCCAATTTAAAGGAGAAACCTCTAATGAAGATCATCGTAAAGCAAATTCAAATAAATATCGGAATTTTTTTCTTAAAGCTATTAAAGCTAATAACGAATTTGCTGTTTCGTATTTGTGGAATAATAAAATATCAAAATTGGATGAAAGAGAGAGAAAAGTGATCATAGAAGAAGCTCTTAAATGCATTGATGACAACTCTTTAAAAACTAATATTATGATGTTCTTACTTTTCCAAGTAAATGAAAACGAATTTGATGAATTTTTTCGATCCTCTTCTTTTAAAGTAATTGAAAATATAGCCAAGGAAGCTAGATGGCATTGTGTCTTTGATAAAATATTTAATGTGCTTAAAATTAATTTTAATGAAGATTGCCTTTTAAAAATTTTTGACATTCTAACTAACGAGGATTATCCAGCGGTAATGAATTTAGATTTAACTGTAAATTATTTCGGTTTATTACCAGAATCGGTTAAAATGGAGATAATGAGGCAGGCAAAACCTGCTGGAAATCGTAAAGCTAAAACCCATTTTGAAAGAATTCTTACGATGTCGATTATTAGCAGTAAAAGAGAGGAATACTTTAAAAAATTGTTGACATTTGAAAATTCTGCAGAGTTGAAAAACTTTTTGATGTCAAAATCTGGAGCTGCTTTACTAATCGAACCTACTAAAAATAAACTTTTTCATCATTTTTTTAGTTTTTTAAGGCATGTTTTTGTTGAAAAAGATCTAATTGATGTTAATCGCAATTTTTTTTGTTCGGCAAAAAAAAGAGATCTGTATACATTTTATTCGAGACTGATTTTACAACGCTACAAAGATTTGTGACCTATTTCTCAGAACTCGACGACAATACTCGAAGATTTAAAATGAGTATTCCCTACATGGTTGAAGGAAAACTGATTAGAGAGACAATCTTTCCAAAAAAGGGATATTTGTATTCGGGAAATTTCAAAAAGGCTGATGAAATTTTAGATTGGTGTTTAATCACTAGGGAAGAGGTTGACTTGTTCAAAAGAAATATGAATTTGACAGCAGAAAAAAGTCGAGATATTCCCACGGTTTATTACGATAAAATATTGGATTGCGTGAAAAAATCATGTTTTAGTTTTCTAAAGAGATTTTTTGACTGGAAAGGAATTCAAATTAAAGAGAGGACTGAATTAATGCAAAAGCTTATGATCGATGTATCTCTAAGTAACATGATAAATAACTTAAGAGATAAACAGACATTTGTAAATAATTTCTCAACTTTTTTGGCAGAAAATAATGTAACAAAAAATGAAATTGATAGTTTCAAACTAAGGTTGGAAAGAAAAGATGTTGTAGTTTCATAAATTTATGGTTTTAAATATAAAATAAAAATGCTAAATATTCAGTGTTTTAAAATATTTAAAATTTAACGTCAAAATAAATCTATTCTGTTTGTTCAAATCTTTTTTAATATTATAAAAAAAAATTTCTTTGTTAATGGTAAAATTATAGTTTTTATTTATTTATTTATTATTGTACTAAACATTTGTCAAGGTGAGCAAAATTTAATAGATCAACAGTTTGATTGTGATATGTTGAAATAAAATTAGTTTTGCATTTATATTTTGAGTTTCTAAACTGTAAATTTTTTATCGCAAAAGTTTAAATTTTTGTTTTGTTTTTTTTTGGACTTGTACAATAAAAATATTCTTTGTTTAGAAGACTTTAAATTATCCCAAAAAATTATTTCGAACCCGCTTGCGGAGCGGAGCTATAACCGGAGCCAGTTTTATTTTTTGGGTGGATACGGAGTCTGATTGTGGGAACAAAACACTTGAGTAATCAAGCCTTCTTAAAATGTTCGCCATATATATCACTAGCATATCCATATAAATTTCCTATAAACTTCAACTAGTCAGGAGTATTTATTTTGCAATAAAGTTGGTCTTAATCCGAAGTCGGGGACCGGATATTTCCCAAATGGTGAAACCCCAGCCGAATATTTCAATATGATGGAAGAGGGGTTCGAGACGGTAAAAAATATATATTGGTTCTCCAGCAATGATCTCGAGGATGGATGATTTTTTTATGGTAATAAGTATTAATACTTTAATTACTATATTATCATTGCAAAGATAATTTTTGTCCATAAATAAAGCAATTTCAATCGGAGCTACCGAAATCGAGTAGTTCTATATTACACTACTAATATTTACGAACAATAAATTAATTACCGTGAGTCTGATGAAACTCAAATACATAGCATAAGATTGACACAAGTTAGACTGGAATTTCTGAGGAAACGTATCAAGCACACACTATCCATTGAAATAGGGAATTAACCAATGCCGTGAGCGGCTGCGGTGACAAAATGTATATATAATAAGTACATAAATAAAGATCTCTGGAATATATCCCTCATCAAGCCTCGCTGAAACCCCTCACAGAAGCAAGCTCTCTCCTGGACGGCTAGAAACCTCATCCTTCCTAGAATGCGCATTGAATATAACATAGCGCCAGATAACGAGGAGCTTGCTGCTTGACAAAAAAAATAGAGAAAAAAAAAAAAGACAAAATATATTAAAAGAAAAAAAAAAAAAGAAAAAAAAAGAGAGACACAAGAGAAGAGGCAAGCCGGCACCTGATAATCTGCAACCCCTCGGTTAACTAGCATATGATAGTGACGATGGTCTGCTTTTCAGCAATTAACCCTTACTGAGAGTATCGAGGGACTTTGAATTATGTTAAGACTCATTGATAGATCGCTTCCGATTGGCCACGCAAAATTGCAATTGAACTCATCTCATTCTACCTTCAATGGAAATCACCATCCAGGGAACGTCCATTCTAAAAAATTGAAGAGACACTTCCATCGAAGGAGCTATAGATACATTCAAATTTGCAGTCCTGTGAAAGAGGAGATTATGAAAACATAATTGAAGATGCTGCGCTATTCAAGAAGGAAATCTTTCATGCGGGTGGCATGAGAAATGCGCGCCAAGGTTGTTCTTTTATCATCTCAGTGTTTGAGCAAATATATTATCAGCACTCATCATATATAATATTTTATCAGTGAGGTGTATGGTAGCAGGGAATGCAAACACCCCAAATAAGAGAATAGATTTCACGCAGATGCTAGTGGTAAGCTTAATGCTCAGAAATACAATTTTAAGAATATATAAATTATATCAGTCTGTAATGAATATCCTATCTTTAATATATAATTAGTAATCGCAGCTATTTTATTATGTCATCGTTGAGTAATAGTACCAAATTATATCATATATGAAAGTCCTATTAAAAGTTACCCTTCATCTCCAAATTTACATTTCCCTTTATTGCTTCTTTTTATCTGGTTTTCGATGCCAATTCTTATTATAACATTTTAATACTAGGAGAATTCTAAACTTATGATAAATACTTACTTGAAAATGGAAATGGAATATTTTTGTGAATAAACACTTATCACGTTATACATAAAAAAGTTTAATTAATAATTTAATATATATAACGCTTTAGTAACGTTATTACCTGACAGACACTTATTAGTACCTTATTAGAAGGGCTATTCTTATTTCCTTTTGCTTTCTCAATAAAAAACTACTGTAATTACCGAAGTAGATATACATTGGGCACAATACCATACTATAGAAACTGCTGTAGAAACGACCCAAGTGTATGTCGTGTGTTCTGTTTGTACAGGGAACCTGCACTCTCTGAGTTTGCTAGTAGCAGTGCATCAAATTCACTTTTATCTTACTTACTAGATCGTATTTGCTATTATAATAATACATTAAATTTAACTCTCTCCGCTCGCTTCCACTAATCGTAGTTATCGCCTGGTATACTCCGGTATTCCGGAGTACTCGGCGATACCGCGCTATATGAAAAGAAATAGTTCTTCAAAGCGCAGTATACACCGGTATCGGTATCCCCGGCTATCGCCTCTGTTTCTTGGTATCCGGTACCATCCCCTAAACCTATTATTGATAATATAGAGATATACTATAATACTAACTAGTTAATACTACACTTATACTATATATAGTAAGTGATACACTAGTAATCATAGTAATAGTATATATATATATACTATATATATCTAGTATATATATATATATACTTTATATATATAAATAAACTACTACATTACTCATAATAGTAGTAATAATATTATACTACTTATACCTTACTACAAATAATACCCTCTCTTATTTAAGATACAACCATACAGTGCGATTAACTAGTCGAATTCGCACTAAGTTTACCATAAAATCTCTATACGCGATAACTCGGTAACTCAAGTATTAAGCTCTGAGCCGCTAATCAGATGCAATAACTACTACCCATAACATGTCATTACTCAATCACCTATACTATTACTCATACATATATAATATTATATTAATATCTAATTTACTATATATATTATTATACTAACCTATATATTATAGTATACCTCTACATGAACCAATACTTATAGTAAACTACTATAATTAACATTATACTGTTTAAATGCACTTAGTATCCCCAGTAATAGAAACAACTTACTCGACAATCATTCAACATAATCAAAATCCATTCCCCTAACATATTCCTTCCTGTTACCAATAACCCCTTACCGATTAATGCATAATGAGACTTTATTCCGAAAATTCTATTCTATAATCATCTCTAAAGTTGACTTTCGGTTATAACACTTAAACAGCGTTTATTTACTATATCCCTGATATTATGCGAGCGTGTTTACTAACGTTGTCTCTAAATATATAATCCAGATTTGTAGGAGGCATGTTGTAGAAAACTCTTTTCTAGCGTAGGTCCCACTCAGGCTCAGGATATTGAAATGATAAATAAGCATCTGTTCTTCCTACATATCTCGTCAAATCACCAAAATAAAGCGCTCTGATTATACAAAATAAATTCTCTGACACTCACATTAGTAGGTTATAAAGAGCATACGGCATCTACTCCTGGCCCGCATTCCTCAACAAGAAAAGCCGAGATTAAACTAACTTTCTTCGTGCGTACGTCTACCTCTGACTTAACAAGGATTGCGTTACCCTATTCTCACATACAGGCACACTAATCTTTTCCAGTTCTGCACAATTATTTATCAACAATATAATAACATTGATCTTCGATTCTCTGCTCTTATACTGTGACTTACTCTTGTAGCTTGGTTATTATCCAAACTTCAGCCTTATCTATTCCTACTCTAGAACTCTAGTGAGACGTTTAGGCAAAACCTGATATACATGAGTTAGTGGTGTGCAGCCCATCACTTTACTTAACTCACAAAACCACTAATGGGTTCGAAGTCATCTATGAATAACTATATAATATTTATCTATGCACCTGATGCTCAATATATCTATGTATCCACATACAATCCGCACCCGGTGCATTACAATTAAAGCGATTATATGCGCTCTCTCACCTGTTACTCGCTGCCTGATAGTTGTATATTATTCCAACACCCACATTATTGTTCATAGTAGAGCATCTGAGGTCAGGTCTTCGCTTAATCGTCATCAGACGATTAGAGCTGTGCTGTCGGTTTGGTCGAACACCACATACTCATCGCTGACGCTACTCCGGAACGTAGCCTATCGTGGAGCGGTTTCTTGCCTCCCGAGTTAGTGATCTGTCCCACCAAGTAGATTGGCTTGGTCTGCCGGTCGGCACATACTCTCTGTCGTGCCAGCTGAGAGCTCTGAGTAAGGTAGATTAGATCCATCATATAGTCATAGCAGTGAAGATAATTTCTCCGAAATTATTTTTCTAAAAAACTTTTGAAAGATCTTGAAATTATTTAATGCGAATAAGTAATAAATAGTAAGTTGAAAAATTGATTGTGTATTATTTTTAATATAAGAATTGCAATGATTTAAATAGAAGAAATGTATGTTAGCAGAGAAGAACTTATTTTGTTATTTTTAACTTCATACATGGCCTACAAGTTTGATGTCAAACTCAGAGTAAGTTCAACTAGTGACACATAACACTCGCGGCCAATAGCTGTGTAGATGCGGATGCTACGGGGCTGTGAACTCTTACCTGATTTACTGATAATTCGTTATTGCTTTTAGGCTACGTAAAATATATCGTTTTTCTCAATTTAAAAAAATCAGTAAAAAATTTTTTATAGTAAAAGAAACGAAAGGTTTATAGAAACAAAGCAATTAAATTTATAACAATCAAATAGCCAGTGATTTATAATTAATCAGTTAATAATAATATTCTTTGTTTCAAAAGTTACAGGATTACAATGAACAATACCTTTAGTAATTCAGTATTCATCATTAAAAGTTAAAAAGATAAGATATATTTTTTGAAACTTGAAAAAAAATAATATATTCTATAAGATTATATTTTTTAAGTGAATGAGTAAATAAATGTACGTGTTTTAATAAAAACATAAAATGTTTTAAGTATAAATATATACGTGTATATTCAGTGTAACAAGTATATATTTAATCTAACTTCATAAACGTGATGTTTAGTAAATGTGTGTGGATGATAAGAAAAATCTGTCATGTGAGTAATACATATCTGTGAGAGTGTTGTGTGTGTGTGTGATGTGTTGTGTGTGTGTGTGTAATAATGTGTGTGGTGTGTTAGTAAAGTGTAAATTGATAAAGTTGTCTCATGGCTTAATTAAGTGTCATATGTGAATTGTGTGTAATAAAGGTCCTATAGTGAATGTGTGACTTATAAATAAAGCTGTTAGACTGTATAAAAAGTGAGTGTGTGTGTGCATACCTTATAGATAGTGTGTGAGATGTGAGTGATAGTGTGTCGCTGCTGTGTAGCTATTGTGTGTGCTACTATTGAGTGTTGGAACCGCGGTGTTATAAGTGTAATATGTAAGTGTCTCATGCCAGAGTGTAATAATGTAGAAGTGGTTCGCTTATAATGATGATAATAGTGTTGCTATAAGTGTCGATATGTGACTGTCGCGTGTATTCAGTGTCATTGAGTGATGCGTTGGTTCTTCCTCTAATATAATTAAATAATACTCAAGTAGGCACTCTACATTGAATAACAAAGTATAGAACAAATGCGAAACTAAGATATAATAAAATAAAAAAAAACTAAAAATAAAATAATAAAAAATATAATAAAATAAAATAAATAATATAATAAAATAATAATTAAAATAAATAAACAAATAATAATAAATAATAAAAAAGTAGTATTAATGAATCCAATCTAAAAAAACAATTACAATGTTTAATAAAATTATGATGAGAGGTTACGACTTAAAACGAGGTTAAACATGCAGACAATGTGCGTATTGCCAGTATAACGAGCACATGTCCAGTAAGCAAGAACAAGTTTAATAAGTAATATCAAGAAGTACATCAAAGTAATACAAAAAAAATACAAAGTCGTAAGTACAATATATCAAATGACAGAGACTGATGTATTAATTTGTAAGAGCACTCGAGAAGTCTAAAAGACAGTAAGAGTGTCATAACATAAGCAGAATAAAACGCTCCCGAGCTTTAACAACGAAAGCACCTACTTACTTAATCCGCCTCGTTTAGGTACCAGAACTCTGGATCGGTGTCTAGGTCCACCACTCTCTAATGATTTGATGTATTTATGCTTTAAGGTATTATTCTATATTTAAACAGAAATATATGAGTTAAAGCAAGCAGTAAAACATATGAGATATAGGCATTAAACATGAGTTAAAGCAGTAGACAGTATAAATAAAAAACATTCGATCGCCATTCTAAAACATTATTTCAAAATGATTTATCCTCTATTGATTTTTATTGAATTTCACTGCCTTTGTAAGGTTTGTAATGTTCAATAGTAATATATGTAATTAAAGCAGATTAAACATATGGTTAAGCCAGTTATAATAAATATGGATGTATACGTCAGTAAATCGCAGGCTAAACCAAAAACTGTGCATGTGAATACCCCCTTTTGGTGTGTTTATGTCTTCTCTCGCTTCTACGTCTGATTTACTGATTTTATGCTTTAAGGTATGCATCTGTATAGTGTGTTCTTTAATTAATAGATTTCGCTACAAGTTGTAGTAATATATAAATATGATGTAAACAAGCGACACTCTGGATTTTTCTTCTTACATACAATTTTAAAATTTATAATTAAAGAAGTATTGAAACAAAAATTGGGTATCCTGAAACAATAATGTTAAATAAAATGATATGCTGTTTAAACAAGGTCTGTAACGTGAGCAAGTTACAGATTCTTTGCTTGTTCGCGAAAATGTTTTTTAAATAGAAAAAATGTTTTAGAGTATGAAATAAAACATGAAATGACTCATAGTATAAGTTTTAGAAAGCAGAATCTTCTAAACATGTTTACAAGTACTGAAGAGATACACGTAAGAATCAATCATGATCTGGATAGGTATCAGTTATATCGACTATATTATATTCTTTTCAATTCCCTCCAAAATATATTGCGCCTGCGAGTGCACGCGGCGGGCGGGAACGCGGATATATTCGCCTGACGGCGCATCCCGCATGATGCCGCCGCGGCGGGCCTCTGGTGTGAACACGCGGCGGGTGAGGCACGCGGGCGGGCCGAGGAGCGTCGTGACTGCGCACCTTCCTTATGAGCCCAATCGTATTGGCTCGTCGTCGCGATGTCGACTCGGTTAGTCCTAATCTGGCTCGTCGCGTGAAGGCCGCGCATTGCGGCTGCCCTGGGTATGTTCCTTATGACTAGGAGAAGACCATTAATTATTAAACTCATCCCATTGATTTATTGGATTAGTAGCGCGTCAGAGATGCAGTCTATCACAGGTGATTTCGATCCAAAGTCATGAGATTCATATCCAACTTTAGCTAAGATGGATATCATAGATGACTGTCATAACAAATGTATAGAGATCCCTCAAAGATATAGATTACTCCTCCTTTACAAAGTTGAAGATCCGCAATGCTGCAGCATTTGTGGCTGCCGAGCGACTCACCCATGGCATCTCGCAAAGAGCCTTGAGGACCCATCGAAAGTTTGAGCGACATCATAGTGTGAGGTCATCAAAAATCGCGAGTGAGTGATGAGTTTGTAGAGTAGTAAGCTGCTATTCTGTTGTTGTGTGTGAGTGTAAGCTTGTATATGTGAGTATATTGTTTTGCTCGTCATTAAGTTGTTGTATATAGTGGTCTATGAATGTGAAACTGTGTTAGTATAAGTGCTCGTCATGAGTTGATTATATTTGTGGTTGCTAGCTCACTCAAAAGTGTTGGATTGAAAAGGAAGCTAACTACAATAGGATATAGGAAAAAACGGCACGCTGCCTTAGCAACTTCATGCTACCCTAGACTATATACTCCGACCCCCATATACGAATTCCTCTAATTACTTATATAAATCCTTCTAATGTGTCTGTTAAGATGACCGACCATTTATTAGCGGTATACTATCTGAGGGTCAGGGCTGAGGCTAGAAAAGAGCTTGAAAAAAGTGGCACTCACTTCGACATGCACCTACACTTGCTAGCAACGTCACGTTGGCCAGCTCATGCGCACTTCACCTTGGCAGTTCATATGGCCAACTCATTCGGCACCAGACATTCGCATCCACCCTCTTTGGATAATTCACCTGGCACTCACCTGGCACTCATCTAATACTCATAGAGACACTGAATTTAGAACATCCGACTATGCGAAACTCGACAACATAGTTGAGAACCATTCAACAGAGCCATCCAATGCTCTAGCGTGTTGAGTACAAAATATGGACTCCCCATATGGATAGTAATGGCCCCCAAGGTGTCAAGGTCACCGAACTCATCATCGAGTCAAATCCCGATAGGTTTAAGATACGCTCATTAACAAAAGGATGACCTTAAAGCCGCTAAAGGGTGAAGGACAAAATAAGTGTAGGATACAATAAATTGAACCCGTGATGGACGCGCCAAAGGCGTTGGCTCCAGCGTGTAAACACTAATGCTTGTTCTTACATTGCTGGCTTAATATAGTAAGTCAGCTGAACACTGTTCAAGCTTGTTATGGAGTAATGTAAGGTCATAGTGAATGTTTCGTGTTATAAGTGTCATATGTGAAGTACTGTTCATAAGTTTTGTGTAAGTTGTGTGTCTAGTGTGGTGTGATGATAGTTGTGTGTGTGTGTGTGATATGTGTGTGACAGGCTGAACGTGTGCTGTGTTGCGTGTGATGTTCAAGTTAGGATAATTCCATTACATGCGTTCAAGTTTAGTGAAAACGAAATAGTGTTAGATCTGTGATTCTGAGCGCCACGAGGACTTGCGGCAAGAAAAATTAGCCGTTCGGCACAAAATGACCCATCGATGATAGACTATGCAATACGTCAAGCCTAATAGTGCATGGACAAACACAACGGTTGAAGTACACTCAACTAAAAAGGGCTACATATCACTGCCTGAAGGCGATTTCAAAGGACCTCAATAAATTTAACTGGTGGCGTCAATAATTTGAGCCCTCTAATGAAGACAAAAAAATATTACCCGATGGGTCAAAATTGACCCATGGTATCTGTCAAGTTTGGAGCAAAGGGGGAGGACAAAAAAAATAAAGGTTAAGACATCAAAAATAGGGCTAAGCCCGGATTAAAGGAAGATCAAAATTACCGTGGGCAAAAATTGAACCATGGTCGAACAAAATTACATGTCGTGGGTGCGCAAAAAAATAGGTGGTGCGAATACGTCTACAAAACGGTTGTGCTAAAGCGTCAACCGTTTAGCGTGCTAAAACCCGTTATTCAAGAGGGTTGCAAAAATTAGGCGTGTTCACTGAATAATTAGGGTGTCCTGAGAAAAAATTATGATTGCCAAAAATATAGGGTCATTGCCAACTTATTAGGTTGCCAAAAATACATTAGGGTTGCCAATAAAGACTCTAGCGCGTTCAAAAATTATGGCGTTCTCAAAAATTTGGTTCTCAAAAAATATTGGATTCTCAAAAAATTTGGGTTTCTTCAAAAAATTTGGGTTCTCCAAAATTAGGGGGCCAAAAATGACCATGGAAGACCAAAAGGTTGGTTGAAAAAAAGGTCAGGCCAAAAAAAAGGTGAAGGCAAAATAAATAAATTCAGGTAAACATTCGAGCTCAAAAAAGGGTCGCGGTCAGAAAGGTCAAAAGGTCAATCAAATTTAAATTCTAGCTCAAAAAGGTTCCCAGGTCCAGTCCCAAGGGAGCAGGTTAGCGTGGTCCAAAGGTCCAAAAGAGGTGAAAGTAACCTACTACTTATATATTGTATTATGAATCATATATATATATACTTATATATATATTATCATACATATATATAATATTATACTATATTAATATATATATAATATATATATATAATAATATATAAATACGTATATATAATATATTAATACTATATAATATATAATAACTCAATATAGTATATAGAAATAATATATATTATAATACGTTAATAAAAAAATAATAGTAATTTAATGTCGATCAAGATGAGTGTTATATTATACCGATAATTAAATATATATTATAACCAATAATTATTGATATATATATATATTAGTATATATAAATATATTATATTAGTATATGTAATATATATGGAAAATAAAAATATATTACTAGTAATAAATAATTATAGTATATAATTTATTATATTATTAATACTATACTGATCGCAATGTGTTGTTTATATTTATGAAATATAAATAGCACCGAAGGACTTATATTATATAAATAATATTAATATTATAATATATTAATATCATATAATATACCTTATTATAATATATATATAATATAGTTTATATACTATAGTAATAATCATACTATAATACCTACTAATGCATACTATATAATATATCTTATTATTGATTATATATTAATAATATAATATTATTAAACAAACTATATATATATATCGTATATATTATATTAATATATTATAGAATATAATATAAATAATATATGATCATATAGTATATATTCATATATATCTATCCTATATTACTATAGTACTATAAAACTTATTTATTATGTCATGATAATATATCATCATATTTATTATATATACCATATATATAGTATATAATATCTATAATATTATATAAGATATAATACTATATATATATATATATATATATACTAGTATATATTACTATTAACGTTAATAATAATAATTATATACTAGCGCATAAATAATATAAATAATATACTATATATATACTTATGTATTACTCAGTAATAACACATTATACCATATATATTAATTATTACGTAATAGTAGTCATACTTATTATATATTACTCATATATTATAATAATATAGTATAGTATCTCACTATTATATATCGTATATCGTAGATAAGTATATCATAATACCTATTAATATAGTAAACAACAATTTGTGAATAATGTACCTATCTAACTATAGTTCGGTATTTTGCAGAAATATTGCAACAAATACGATATATTTATAAATACATTATATATAGCTTATATATACTTATATAATATTCTACTCGCTATACTAAGTAATAGTAGTATATTCTATTATACTCAATACTATAAATATCTTAACAACTCCTATGATACTCTCTCGTCGAGTACTTATGATATATAGTGTTAATATAAGCTTATAACTCTATACAGTATCATATTATAACATCTAATATATGATCTACGATATTATACTATTACTACCTTATTATATATTATTATTAATGATAATATATATAATATAGTATATAGTATATAGTATATAGCTATCAATATTTACTATAGTACTAGTTATGTATATTATACCCTAATATACTAATTATAACAGTAATAGTATATAGTATTATTCAATACTATATAAATATATACTACTTATTATATATACTATATATTCAATTGATTCTCTTATCATAAACAAGGATAGAAGGATTGGCTAGACATGAAGCCTCTAAAAGAAGGAAACTAGGTTACATTTTTATATAAATAATAAGGTTTTTAGTAGTTTATTCACGCGGTAACCCAATATATTGATTTGATAGTCACGTTGCTATACACTTTTCTTGAAAAATACATTTGTCGCAAGTTCCATATAAAAAAATTCTCTACACGTTCAGATAAAGTTCAAAATTATAGTAAGAGTTATTTAGAAACAGAGAAACGTCAGATCAAATGAAGATAGATTTCTGCTTCGCTTGGTTATTTAAAAGAACTTTGAAAATATTCTTCTGATTGCTAGATTGAGTCTACGTTACAAGATAATTTATTTTGAACGTTAGAAAAATTTATTTCCCACCGAAAACTGATTCACTGATTCCACACATATTGAATAACTTACCGTGTTATTCCTTTTTCCTTATGACAGTCTTTAAATACCCACACCTATTCACAAATTTTGGATTAATTGCTCCAGGGTAATAAAGTCCCCTCAAGTTACATGTGGACAATATCAATTATATATTGAATAGTATAATAACTACTTATATATTATATATATTATATATACTAGTGTACTATATATTATATATGTAATCTTATCAGTCATTGTATTCATCAGCCGAGTTCATTAATATATACTATAGATTGCCTCAAATATACCTCATTGTTATCGCATACCCATTTGGTGTATTATAATAAACGAAAGAAAAAAATGAGATTCTTTCTCTCTCTCTCTTTTTCTGTATATACTCTATCTCGTTTCTCGTAGAATCCTTTGAAATGCGAATGAGGAGTAGCGGCCTTTGTATTTCTTTGATTGCAAGAGAAGTTGTCTGCTGGTGCGTCACCTTCAAAATGAATCCTTTTATTATTATAAGAAAGAAATAATTCCCGCTCTTCTCCTCGAACATCTGAGGCAACAAATGTTTAGGAGAGAAATGCAAAGAAAAGGGGACGAATATTTCCTTTTACTTTCTGTTAGTTAATTAAATATCTGCTTGCCATTGTGCTTCCATATTTATTTAGATAAGTGTGAATATTCTTTGTTGGCAATTATTGCGGTTGCAAAACTGATTCACAATATATACGATATTTCACATGTTATAGGGTTTGTTCAAGTGCTTTAAATAAATAAATAAAATAAATAAATAAATAAATAAATATATATATATATATATATATATATATATATATATATATATATATATATATATAAATATTTCAATATTAATAAGAGACAATATATATATATATATATATAATATATATATATATAATATATATAAAAATAAAATAATAATAATAATATAATAATAATAATATAAAAAAAAAAAAAATAATATATATATATATATATATATATATATATATATATATATATATATATATATATATATATATATATATATTAACGTCTGATTTTTATCTATATTCAGCTAAGATTTAAGATTCACTTATGAGAACTTCTTAATAATACGTTCTTAAAAATGTAAATTTCTCTCTTATCTATCACCTTCATCATTTCTCTTATTAATGTGTTTGTTTTTGACAAATGAAGTGTTTATTATCATATTATTATTATTATTATGATATTATTATTATTATTATTATTATTATTATTATTATTATTATTATTATTGTTATTATTATTATTATTATTATTATTATTATTATTATTATTATTATTATTGTGTGTGTGTGTGTGTGTGTGTGTGTGTGTGTGTGTATGTATGTATTATTATTATTATTATTATTATTATTATTATTATCCTTCTAATTTAAGTTTTATTTAGTCACTTA
>JABUQX010033282.1:67500-70000 GCA_015478945.1 Trachelipus rathkii
TGAAGTACTAAATTTTCAAACTGACCTCCCACCCACCCCTAAACTGACCCCAGCCCAACCCTAGTTCCAAAAAAATGTATGAGTTAATGATATAAAATGTTCAATATAAGAAATATAATTTATCTAAATAAATAGAATAAAACAAATAAGTCCCCAATTCAAATACATTAACACAAATTATAATTAATTATTATTTAATACTATTCACTTGGTATTTAATAATTCTCACCATTAGTCGTCCGTCTGGCATTGACCATTATAATTTGGTAAAGTTAATAAGCAATATATATATATTATATATATATATATAGATATCATTTATATATATATTATATTATATTATATTATATATATTATAATATATTATATATATATATTATATATATATATAATAATATATATTACGTATATCTATATATTATCGTATTATTAGATTATATTACTAACTATATTACTTATATGATAATATGACTATATATATATATATTATATTATTATATCTTACTATATAGTATATATATATATATATATATATATATTATATATATACATATATATATAATAGTATATATTTTAATATATATATCTATATATATATATATAATATATATATTATAATATATATATATATACTTATATATATATATTATCTTACTGCAAGAACTTTTCCTCAAATAAAAAAGGGTTATTTAATATATAATATATATATATATATATAATATCATTATCTATAAATATAATTATAGATGTAGTATATATATATCATAGTAGTTTACTAATATAAGGTATATATATATATATAATATATATGAGTATATTATATTTATATATATATAATATATAAATATATATATATAGTATATATTAATATATATATTATATATAGGTATATATATATATAGTATATTATAGTATATATATAGTATATATTAATATATATAAATATATATATATAATATAATATATTATATATATATATATGATATATATATACATATCTATTGTATATATTATATATATATATATATATATATATATATATATATATATATATATATATATATATATATATATATATATATTATATATATATATATTATATATTATATTATATTAATATATATATCAATATATATTATATATATATATATATAGTCCTCTTAACAGCAAAATGATCTATAATTTCCTCGATATACATTGCGTAGCTATGATGAACACTCATTAAAGCCAGTTCTGTCAGTTTCTCATTCCTGTATAATTGAGATGATTTGTTTTGAGAATTTTCAGAGTAGAGGAATATCTTTTTGGAGTGCACGTTGCTAGTAAGATAGATACTAGAATCCGTATTGATCAAAATGTGACGGTATTGATCAAATTTATTTTAAAAATTAGTAAAACATTAAGTAAATATCGATTGAATCACTTTACAAAAATTGATAAGTTTGGATCTCTATGACTCAACAATTTGCTCTCCAACTAGATTGAAAAATCATCATGAAACGGATTGTAATTTCTTTGTTTCATTTCATTTAGCATTGATTCTGACACGAGATATTTTAATTTCTTCATTAATTAATTAATTAATTAACAGAAAGAAGGAATTCTGTTGCAAAAACCAAATTACTTGAAAATATTTTAGCGATGTTTTCGGGGAAATCTTCCAAAGCAAGCAATCACATCTTCAATATGATTAAGAGCAGTTGCTGTCACTAATGATGGAAACTGAAATATGGTAGTTCGTGGAAGAGTGATTTGAAATCATAATTAAACTTATAACTAATTCACTTGTAATTATAGATTTCAAAAGATTTGAGGTTTTTGGAGAAGGTTCAAAATCTTGATCCATATGAAGCTCTTCTGAAACTTCAACAATTGCATTAAAAACTTTTCTAAATCGTAATAATCTATCATAATTTTCGACCCACTTTGTTTCTCACATTCGTGATAGTTTTATCCAAATAGTCTCTGGGAAGATTTTTTTTTCTATTAAAATACAGTAGTTGTCAGTATTGGTGACCTAAAACAGTACCCAGTTGTTTTCAATGTCATTAGTTTCCAATGTGTTGTACTCCATATGAATGTCATGAACAATGAACATGCAATGTCGCTAGGTATTTTCGTCAGCTTGAACACTTCTGAAGCTTTCCTTCATTGCTGCTATATCATCATATCTTTTTCCAATCATAAAGTCGCCATTTATTTCAACCTTCGTTGTATTGCCTCCGCTAGGAATTTAGCTTTTTTTCTTTCAACAGTCACTAATATTATTCTGGCAAATTGAAATTAAGAAATTCAAGTCATCCAAAAATTTTGTTGGTTTAAATAATCTCGGGGTGGTTCAGACTCGCTGAATTCCCCTGACTACGGCCTTTTATATATATATATATATATATATATATATATATATATATATGTTATTATATATTTTTAGATATATTATTATATCTATATTTGTAAGTAGTTATTTATATATATATATATATATATATATATATATATA
>JABUQX010033282.1:75000-88862 GCA_015478945.1 Trachelipus rathkii
TACTTTTCCCGAACGGCCAGAGTCCCAGGGCCCAGCCGGGGGCATTTATGGGACAGAGAAATGAGACAAAATAAGACTTTCAGAAAAGAGGTGTTAGAGAACCTGTATCTTTCTTCATAACTTGGTAATGTTTTCCTTATATGTTGGAAACATTTTGTAATCCAAATGTTTTAAGTCGCTACGTCAAGGGGGGGGGTGGGGCCCCCATAAAACCTAAAAATGGACTGTAGAAAGCTGAAATTTGGTGAGTGTTTAGAAGAGAATAAATGAAATAGAATGGGTATGTTAAATTAATTGGCGAACCATATGGGGACCCGAGCCGGAGCTGGTGATTGCGGTGCCAGAATGGAATTCTGGCTCCAGCCATACAGTATTAGAACAAATGAGGTGTCTACATCTATGTTTTCAAAAGTGTAGTAGAATTGATTTTTGAGGGTTTCAGAACCCAAAGGAGGGGGACACCCCCCTCTTGAAGGGGGGTCCCTGAAAAAAGAAGAAAAGCTTAGAGGAAGACGAATTTTTCATTAGGAAAAGAAGAAAGGAAAAAAAAGAAGGTCTCGCATGGCGGTTCAAATGCTTGATTGTATGTGTAGGTACGGTAACCGGTTACCGGTAATGGTACGCGGTGTGGACCGGTGGGTGCCGAATTATAAAAATGTACTTAAATTCTGATATTGCTGTACTTATATATGTTTTTTAATATAGATCTCATTTTTGAGATTTCCAAACTCTCAAATGAGTCTGAGAACCTCTTTAGGGTTTCTAGACTGAAAAAGAGAAAAGCGGTAGAGGAGATGCATATGCTGAAATCAGGGTTTCAACTCTTTTAACAGATCGCAGGGTTTTGGCAGACGAGCGAGTTGCCCCAGCGCGCAGGCGCCCCCGGCCGGAAACGAACGCGGAGGCGCCCGCGGCCGCATATTACTGGCGCGACGTAATATATTTCGTAGTTGTAACGTTATATATATACTTTTTTAATAAAAATGTTTACATTATTTGTTTTTCTTTTCAAATAATTCGATTTTTCTGTACTATGAAACAGTTATTTTATTTTATACTTAAACTTTTTATTTTTATTTAATGACAAAAACCTTTGTTCACTGTTAAATTTTTGTAATAAAACATGTTTTTTTTCGACCTTAAAGCTATAACTCAATAAGGCAGTAGGCAAATAGCGAGAGGCTCCATTCCCAGCTATGCGCTTTGTCTTTACTGCTTATTGTCTTACTATGGGTTTTACTGTTCAAGTCTTATCCGAAACACACATTCTGGGTGGAAAATAACTTCATTAAACTTTGGAATATATATATATAATATATTTATATATATATATATATTTATAATATATATATATATATATATATATTATATATAGTATATATATAATATATTATTATATTTTATATATAATTATTATATATATATATAGAGAGAGAGGAGAGAGGATACTGAATATCGTTTGATTATGCGTGAAAAAATTTCTTAAACGTTCGCTTATTACTCAAATTTACAAATTCCGTTTACATGTATAAATAAAACTTTCACCTCCAACCGCAAACATCCTGATGTCACCCACATGGAATATAACATATTCCCCGATATTCATTTTTTATAGTTGTTATTTATAAGTATTACACCTCTTCTTTGAATGTTCAATAAGATTTGGTCGTTAAAGACGTATCTTGGGAAGAATTTTTCGATGGGCGAGGGCAGACACCAGCCGTCCTTGGAAGCCGCAAAACTATAATGTTTTAAACACCACAGGATTCACTATTGCCTTGCATATGTCTTGATTAAGGTTATCATTTATTAAATTTTTAATGTTATATTCGAAGTATTGTAATCTCGTGCTCTTTCTAGCAGCTGATGCTCTTACTTGTAACATGAAATCATAGATGAACATATACAATAGGATTTTTGATGGATAGGTGGAGTAGTAAGGATGACTAGTGGAAAAATCTTGAATATAATTGCAATGTACCCAGGTTTTTAAAAATAAGACAACAACACTTTGATATATGTTATAAGTCCGCTATGCTATATCTTTTTAAATGTATTACAAAACACAGCTATGGTTACGACGGTTGGTTCTCAACTGAATATCATATTCACAGGTTTTGTAACAACAACCTTTTAAAATACGTGACGTCATAAACATGATTTTTCCTGAAACTTTATCTTTTCAGCTTTTTACAATGTGAAATTTTATGAATCATTAACTTTTACAATTTCTGTATACTTTAACTCTGGAGATATATTAATGTAATATACTATATATATATATTATAGTATATATTATATATATATATATATATTATATATATATATTATTATTATATATATATATATATATATTATATATACTATAATCGAGTTTAAGGATAGTAAAATCAAGTTATTTCATTTTATATAGCATTTATTACATAATTAGAAAATATATGTCATTTAATGACTAATTTTTAGATCAAATATATTTACAATTCATTAAAACAATATTTTTTAAAAAACAATTGAAATAATCATCAAACTCACATAAATTGAGTATGATGCTGAACAGGGTAAAGAATAGTTTTTATATAATTTACATTATTATATTTAAAAATGAAAGGATATATATTGAATTTATTCAAGATGACTTTTAAATCCAAAGAATCAATCAGATGAACAATGCCATTTTTATCCCTATAAACAGAAATCAGTGTCCTCCTGTTGTAATGTGGCGATGTGAAGTGTTGAACAAGAAACCTAAATGTTTAAAAAAGCAGCTGCTCGTTAATAGCGAAGACTCCTATAAATCGAGGTTTGTTTTTAAACACAGTTTTTATTCTTCGTTCATTATCTTAATAATTAAAATGAACGTTGCGTACTCTGGTCAATTTCAATTGAGCTGAGGATGTTCAGATAACCAGGACAGTTGATTGGTGATGTAGACTTCCACTAAAGGAGAGACTTAACCCTACCAATCCTTTCTTAAATGTTTAAATCAGGTCACACTCAATAGCGTGGATCGATAAGCATATAAATTGGTATTCTTAGCGTATTCTTCAAGATCTATCCTTGTCCCGCTGCATTGCACGAAACAGTGTTAGCTATTAGATCGTAAAAAGGTCGTGGAACATAGAGATTGGATCCATTGTTAACCATTTCATAGTCCAGACGTAAGGTTGACCGTTTATCAATGTAATGATGCTCTAAGTCCAAAGGGTGAATTTATAGGCTGATCTTTTTAATAAAATATCCTGAGATATGGATTTAATGTTAACCAATACCCTATTATTACTTTGCTGAGCATGATTACATTCATCAATGTTGGGATATTGATACTCGAATAATCATGTTGTAAAGTTAAAACAACTTTGTTTTTCGTTTGATAGGATACTTTGCTGTAGTATTCAAGAGAGATTTTCGATTTCCAAATGTCTTTGGGGTAGTAATTTCACTTTTCTAAAATAGAGATAGGCTTCTAAACATTGTAAACAAGGTTAGGACATACAGCGTTCTGCAAGCAGGTTTTACTTTTGTATTTTTAAAGAGGAAATTTTGGATTTGAACGGGTTAATGAATTCTAGGTATCTACAGCTGGTAGAATAGTTCTTTCTTGAGAGAAGATATCCGTTTAAACGTCCGTAAAATTCATATGTGTTCTTTGTGGTTTACCAGCTTTATCTAATTGTGCAGAAACTCGTCTTTGAAAACTATAAAACCGCAAGACGGAATGAGACTGTATTAGCATCGTCGAATATTTTAAAAATGTTCTATTAAATTCTATACAGGATAGATTTGCAGCTGAATGCCCATAATGAAGTTTATTGAGATAACACTTCAAGTGATTAAAAGGTATACAGGAAATTGGATGTCTGTGTATAAATATGGTGATGCGTCAGATTATGGAGGTTGTACCAGGGCTTCGTCAGTTTTCGTCTTCAGATATAAAAACACGTTGGATGGATATACATACTGATCCCGAAGTACCTTGTATATTGAACTCGAGAGGGAAATCGGTGTTGGTAATTGATGTATGGGGTTGATGCTGATGAAATTGGTTTCAGTCACACTAATCTGGGTGGGGTTCATCGAGAAGAGATCCAGTTTCACATCTTGCAGCAGTCTGGACTAGAAGGATGGAGGAAATGCATCTTGTATGTGAGGGTGCTGACCGTATAATGAGCGGTTCGATGGTTTAGCTTTTCTTATATTCGGTCACGGTATGATGATGATGTTTAACTTATGTAAAAGTTGCCAGTTAGTAATTAAATAGAAAATACATCATTGCATTTTTTCTTTTGAGTCTTTTAGTTTAACCTTTTTCTTAACGCATATTTTGCATAAGTTTTTTACTTGAACCCGTATTTTGGCGTCTTATTTTTCGCATTTTTAACATACATCAAGCATCTCATCTGAAACATCTGTAATTCCGCCTTTTTAGGGACTGCGAGGGTTAGCTCTGATGCTATATCTGTAGGTATGAATCCTATTGTTTATTTCTTTTTTACCTAATATTATTCTCGTCATATAAAAAATTGATATAGTATTCTCCATATTTTGAGAAAATCACAGTCATACCCTCTATTGTAATTTTGTTCCAAACGAATACACTATTCGTTATACCTACAAGTGCTATTCATCAAACACTATCTTTACACTGTGAGAGTAAGTTATGAATGAATAAATATAACTAACTACTAATCACTTATATATAATTACTTACACCTATTTATTTAGAAGGTTTTCTAAAGGCATATATGGAAAGATTTTTCTACTCTGTTAAAAATAGTCCATCATGTTTTTGTTAATGCTGGTGTTTCTTTCTATATGAAATTTACACAATAGTGTTCGCGTTGTGAAGTGGATACGGTCTACTTGCATCCTTTATATGCATTCGCACAGACCCTAAATGTGAACAACTGAGAGGTATGTAATGTACATTAGGAAAATATATAACCTTTCCCTTCTTAGGCCTCTCCCCCACTCTTAATAAGGGGGTTTTAGTATTCCCTACATACTGATGGTCAACTATATCTGTATAAACGTAAGCCATCCCTTGATCTTGTAACATCTCCGAAGAAATGCATATATAATTGAGAGATAAGTCTGAGTCATTAAGACTGTTGTTTAGAGTAGGGGCAGGTTCATTATTTCCACTATGTCTATTTAGAACAGTAGAATGTTCTACTACAGCTTTGTGTTCATGCACACATTTCCGAAACAATCTGAACGTTTAAGGATAAACATTTCAGGGTCTCTCAAATTCTTCATTATTGATCTTAAAGTGATTTAATACCTGTTTCCCGGGGTGGTTTATTAATACTGTATATTAAATTTTACATATCATTCTTAAAGAACTGGGTGTTTAATACTGTGGATTGTATGGATTGAAGTAATACCTCGTTTTACACAATTTGTTCATAGAAATATTCAACTTTAATTGTCACACGTTTTAAATCGGCTTGTGTTTTTTATTTTTAATACAGATTTAACATAATCTGCAACTCTAAACACCATTATCCAATGACGTGCCTGAGGAGATTTTCAAGTATTAGCGTCTTAATATCTTTCGCAACAGTCTACATCATGAGATTCTGTTTAAGTTGGATAGGATTTATTAAACTCGTTGTAAATCTGAGACTTTAATATCAGGATGTAGATCCATAGATGCCGAAGAAGGCAGAGTTAAATAGAAATGATTACACTTCCATAGATTACGATGATGAATGATTAATTGTTTGTGATTTTAAGTTTAACACCTGCCAAAATATTTAATAACAGTACTATTTTACAATACTGTTTTAATTTTTTACACTCTTTTGAACCTAATATTTTTTTTCTATTTTATACATATTATCTTTCAGGATGAATCGTAATTTTCTGTATTTACTTTGTTTATATAAAAATCCTACTTTTGGTTCCTATCTTCTTTTGACTCAATATTTTAATTGAACCCTCATTAGGGTATTTTCTTTATTCTATTACCTTAAAAACTTTCTAGAACCACGTCTTCATTATCCTTATTTCTACCTGTCTATAGCTCTAGACATCTTTACATTATTATTCAGTTTTTATAAGGGATATTCTTTAATTTTTAATTTCTTAGGTTTTTGATTGGATAGGATGGTGTATTTCAGTATTTAATGGGGCTGTAACTTTATAAAGTTCTAAAAATGAAAAAGATCTATTGTAGAAATAAGCTAGGTCATCGAGTAATGTTCAAATATATTAAAGTGTTCATCCTTAGTACAGTAAGTTATGCATTCCTTCTTAATCGTACGCTGAACTCTTTCTACATAGCAGCTTTTATTTTATAGAAAATATTGTTTAAAATAATGCTAGAAAAGTTTACAGTAAATAATTTCTGAATCCTTACATAGAAATTGCTACCCTATAGGTGAAACAGTTTTTGGATATGCTAATCATTATCCTTTTTATTTCATCGTCACTGCGAGCCTTGTAATCTGATTTTTTATTCTTTTAAGCTTTTAAACCATAAAGTATCGTGGAAGTAGTAACGTCAAATAGTAAAAAAGTATATATGAAATGAATTAAAGAACTGTATTTAAATCATTTTCACCATTTAAATCTTGGTGCTGTATTTTTATTGGAAGGAGATGGCTTGGTTTGTCAGGTAGCGGATTTTCGACGGACAGGATTTACTGTAAAACGATAAAAGCATTTCACTCTGGCCTAAATATTCTTCAACCTCTATTTTTTCTCAGTGTTTGATACTTTAGAGGCGAAATCTAGTGAGCCTACAAATAGTATTTGGTTTCTCATACAGTTTGAGTATACTTTATCAACCTTAAGCCTTGCTTTCATGTTGAAACTACTGCACAGTAAAAACATGATATAGTAGAATTATATAAATTATATATATAATAAATAACAACTCTATGATATATTCAGCATATCCTACTATATTCATGAGAAGGGGATAGTTCTTATGGTATATACTATTTTATGATTAGACGGTAGGTGAATACGGGAACTATTGGGTGACCTTAGGATGGTCAATTTATACGGAATTATCTGTAGGTTGCTAACTGTGTTACTCAAATTATAATGGTTATAAATGATATTATATAAGATATTACAAGTATATTCTTTACTCAATGGAAAATGGGTGGTGAATAAACGTGAGAAAAATGAATTCGAGTGTATCTTTATATCTTTTATTTCTAATGCATAATTTCGTGAACTCGTTCTCTCTGCACTCAAAGTAGACTTATAATAAGATACACATATGTCATATCTTATAAAATTATGTGAATGGTCACAGATTGATAACCTTATATCATACAAATAGTCTAAAATAACTTATTTAATTAAGATAATATTAATATTAATAATTCATATATTCTTAATAATAAAATTAATATAATCGTAATATACTACTACTGATTAATTCGAAGTATCCCTCTTTCTATATTTATATCTTATTCCTTCCCTCTTTATCCTTATCTTATACCTTCCCTCTTTATCCTTATCTTATTCCTTCCCTCTTTATCATCATCCTTCACCTTCTCTCTTAATCCTAATATTCTTACCGGGCCTTATAGATTTTTTACAGATGCAGAAATCATATATATTATCCAAGTCTGACAATCTTTTTGGTATTATAAGCATTTAAGTTCGGGAGGAAGTAATGTCAAATGATAGTCTGAAGTTCATGTTTGATACTGGTCCAACCTGTTACATGGTACTTCTTTCAATCACGTGAGAGATCTGCTATCAGATCAACATATTTGATCCTTTAGACAAATTTCATTAAATGACAAATGATTGATCACTATCTCTCATTTCATGATGAATTTGATCTCTATCTTATAAATATTCCATATAAGCTAGAGTACAGACTATATGCGTACCGTCTATTTGGGTAAGCCAGACCCTCTCCCGACAGGATTTTTTAAAAGGATTTCGTTTTTCACGCAGTGTATTATTCTCCGCAGTGTTATGATTGAACTATTATTCGATGATTGACTTACTTTAAAATGAGGGAACATATAGTACTGTACAGTATTTTCAAAGATCTATTATTTCTGTATGGGCTTTTGATATAAGGCACGTTTTAAATAAATGTTAGAGGCAGAATATATTTCAAAGCATAAATATTTCTCGTAATTACTAGTTAGATAAACTATTTTGGGATCATGTAAAACTTAGGGGTATTAGAGTTGCAGATATGGTCTAGAATCATTATTGGATATGAGGACTTGGTGTTTAGTAATCTGGTTGATAGATTGCTGGAGAAGGTAACCCTGTAGGGTTGTATGTAATAGGCTGTACATTGATCGAGGTTGTGTTAGAGTATGATTGGGTTGTAAAAATGTTGTAGAATGTGATAGTTAGTATTATTACCATGCATTTTCTCATGGTCATGCATAATGCTACCACATGGTAACTTCCATTGTTTGATAATCCAACTTAGACTTATTAAGGAGATATGAGGAAAAATGTAAGGTAAGGAATTTCCACATCCTATATAATAGCAGTAATATCCTTTTATTTAGATTTTTTATATTTAGAGAGAGATTTTTTTAATAATCAGTTTACTATGAGATGGCGAAGCATCAATTCTGAGGGTTTGTTTAAAGGAACATTTCCTTTTAAATTAAGATTTAAGCAGACTTGCATACACACATGGACATGAATTTTATTATTCATTACAGATTAGTTATTACGTTTATTTCAGCTGTTTTTCATTTTATTAAATTTTATTATAAGAGGTAAATATTTAAACAACATAGGGTCATCTATTACAGATGTATGAAATAACAGTTTTAACAGTTTCGAATGGCAAAATGTATAATAACGAGAAGCCAAAACTCTATAAGCTCTGTTTTTAGGATGAATTTCACACATTATAAATAACCGCTAATGGAATAGATTTTTCTTATCTATTATAACTTATAGAAGTAAACTTTACGCTAGTGATGGCAACATTCGTGGTCGTGCCTATGTACATTGATCTAAGATTATGTCTCTTTCGAATGAAGCCGAAGAGTAGTAGATATTGGGTGGTTAAAGATATAATATCTCTTATATACTTATTCTGATAAAAATTGTTCTGGGTGATGAAACAATAACAGGGAGATGTTCTAAATTGATGGGAACATACAGTAACGTTAGCTAATTTCATTATTCTAACTTATAGCATTAATAATTAATTAAATAGATTTTATGACGCCGCATACATCACATTAAATCCACGATAATTGGATGTATAGATTTCCTTCATGAACTGAATTTACATCTTTATTTTCCTGCAAATTTTTTCCTGATAAAAACATACTCTCGTACCAAATATTATTATTTACTCGGTTTCTGTGTTAAGAATTTTCCATCTTTCTTAAATTGTTAATACAGAAAGGTTTAACCGATATTCACCCTAGTAGGGCTGAGATACAGACAAGTAGCAGGCCTCACGCAGAACATAAATTTCTACTCACACTGTCAACTCTTTCCAAATACTACGATCTAATTGTAAAAGTCTTTATTAGATATACTAATACTATAATATAATATTTTACTATACGTATATTATATACTATATATACATTATATATACATATAACTATTATATAATATATATATATTTAATATATATATATATATCTATATTAGTATATATATATATTCAAAGTTTTAATATAATGATAACTATATTTTCACAGAAGTGTGTAGTTTTCGGGATAGGAATTGAAAACGTAAAACCATAGTACGACCAAATAAAGCAGTAAGGACAAAGCTGCATAGCCTTGGGTGGAGAGGGGCCTCTTAGGGGCTATTGCGGACTAAAATGCTTTAACTTAGAAGTTTAATAAGATTTAAGGTCGAAAAAAACATGTATTTGTATAGGGCAAAAATTCTAACAGTGAAACAGAAGTTTTGTATAAATATAAAATTAAAGAAAAATATAAGTATAAATTAAAATAACTGTTTCATAGTAGAGAAAAAAAATTATTTTGAAAAGAAAAACCATAAGTAATGTAAACTTTTATTAAAAAAGTGGTAATATTACGTTACACATCGTTAAATTATATTTAGCGTTCGGCAAGTAATATTGGCTGCGGCGCTCGCGTGTTTCCTGGGCAGGGGTAGCGCTGCGGGCGTGGGGCACCTCGCGTTCGTCTTGCCAACCCTGCGCATCGTTTAAAGAAGTTGAAAGCGGTGATTCAGCATAATGAATCTTCTCACAGCTTTTTCTTTTTTTTCAGTAGAAACACAAAGGAGGGTTCTCAGATGCCCATTTGCAGAGTTTTGGGAATCATAAAATGAGATCTAGTTATTAACTATATATCAGTAACACTAATTATCAGAATGTTAAGTAATTTTACTATTCGGCACGCAACCCCGGTTACACGGTATGCTACGGGGTACCGGGTACCGGTACCCTGACAATACAATCAAGCATTTGAACCGCCATGCGAGACTTCTTTTTTTCCTTCTTCTTATTTTCCTAATATCTTCTTTCGTATTCTTCTAAGCTTTTATTTCTTTTTTCCCAGGGGGGACCCCCTTCAATAAGAGGGGTTCGAACTATATTTGGGTTCCTGAACCTCAAAATAGAGTTTACCTATGAAACATAGATGTAAGACACCTATTTGTTTATATGTGGCTGGGAGAGAATTATTTGGCACCGAATCAAACAGCTCCGGCTCGGCCATATGGTTGCATATAATTTTCATACCCCTTCTATTTCATTTTAATCCTCTTTTAAACATCACGCAAATTTAGGCTTTTCTAAGTCCATTTTTAGTTTCTTTATGGGGGCGAGGACCCACCACTTATGACGTAGAGACTTGAAACATTGGATACCAATATGTTGCAACATATTCAAAGGAAGAATCCAAGTTTGAAGAACAGATACGATGTTCTCTAACGACTCTTTTGCTGAGTGGTTTTTTTGTTCATTTCTTGTCTAAATGACCGGGATGGGGCTGGGGATATCCTGGGTTTCGGAAAGGAACAATAGGGGAATTCTTATTTTTGGGAGACATTCTACCTGTAATTGACACCGTTCATGAATAGGTTTTTTGACGAAGGGAGTAATGATTACTGAAAACACATTGCTTAGTGATTCAAGCGTTCATATAAACGACAAGCGGCTGATAAACGACCACAGCTCGGACTTCAGCGGCAAATCAGATACTTCGGATACAATCAAAACATAATTAGAAAACACACGAGCTCGCTTCATAGCTCAAGAACAAAATGTTCGGAAAGGGGGTGGGTAATGTTAATACACTTATGTTAGGAATGAATCGATTCCGGTCTAAACACAGGAATCGATTCTAGAGTTGTCGAATTATGTATAATGATTAACAAATATCGGGATTGTATTCAATGACTTAGATTTTAATAGAACACTGAGAAGAGGATTAGAAAGGGGGGTGAGGAACGGATAAACTATCCATAAGAAGGAACAACCTAGCACTATTATATAACACCAATTCGATCCCGTACCTTATAACTCTAAGGAGTAGACACCATTATTAGCTGTGTTCTATGACGGGACATGTCATGCTAGAAAAGGATAGAAAAGGGGGGTAGGGTAATAATTCATATAGAAGGAAGCATCCTAGCAACCTTCAATAAATATACCGAAATCGACCCGTACCAATAACGTATGGGGTAATCATAACGACTGGTGTATTCTACAATATAGGTCGGAACGTGCTAGAAATAGAATATAATTAGAAATGATATATATAGAATATATATGAATATATAGATATAGATATTAGAAACAATGCGACAACTTTTCTCGACCGGCGGCACCTTTTGAAGTGACGCCGTTCTTCGCTTGTTACAGTTTTGCGGGTTTTGTGGTTAGATAAGAAGGTTCGTATTCTCATGTATACTACTGAGGTCACTGGTGATGGGGAAGATCACCATATATCTGTTAGACCACGTTCTGTTCTCACACCTCAGGCTGTCAAAGTTGTTGAGGCATGAATTGAGTGATATTCTCTTCTTAAATAAAACATCATAGCACACACGAAATATAGATACCTATGAATTCCATGTCGCGCATTATATTATCAGAGAATTCCTAAAGTTAAAGGGCTTACCAATGACGCACAGACCCATTTAAATTCCACGTCCTAAAATTATCCTTTTTTTTTTTTTTCTTTATTGATATTTTTTTTTTTTTTTTTTTTTTAGGTGGGACCCTGAAGAAAGATTGGAGAGGAAAGTCTAAACATCTGTTGGATATGTAGGCGCATATTCGCCACCGAAAAATTCTCTTTACAGACAAAAAAAATCTATCTTATTTTTAACAAACGAAACGATAGGAATCATCAGACCTCATACCACGTGTTCAAAGAGGTCATCATCTGCGTTCTGTGAGTTTTTGGTGGGAGTGAGTTACGATAGGATCAAAAACATCCATTTATGTGAAAATGGTGTAAGAAAAACGCGGCAGCCGTGTACCTGAAAAGCATTCTAGATGGTGTGGTAAAACCACTAGGTCAGACCCTCTTCTAAAATGAACCATGAACATTTCAGTAGGATTCATAACCTCGTATAAAGCTAGGTCTATTCAAGCTTGGCTCAGAGACAATGTTTCCCATTTTCTGATGGTTGATGATTGGCCGCCTGACAGCCCCTATCTTAAGCCTTTGGATTACAAAGTTTTGGAGCGTATGATAACCCACAAATATTGTTTTTTAAAGCGAGTTTTCTAAAGGATGCGATGAAGTTCATAATAGAGGTCCTGCCTGCTACAATAGACGACTTCCCAACAGACTTAAGGCATTGTGTTAATGCAAAACATGTCATTTTGAAGGACTTATTTTTTGACACTAATAACGGGGATTTGCAGATTATATCTCATAGATATTAAATTGAATAATTTATTTATTTTTATTTGACATCGCTACTTGCATGTAACAGTATTTTTGGGAGTACTTGATATAGAATAGCTGCAGTACACATATTTTTTATCTTCTAAATCCTATATTTTAATAATTAATATAATATAATATATTATAAATTTATATGATACTAGTACAGATAGTAATATACAGTACATAGTGATATACTATATATATATTTTAGTACATATAGGGTATAATTGACCTATAGATTATACTTAATAAAGGGCTATATAGATAGGGTAGGTTACCGTAGTAGTATTTATATTTATAAGGAACGTATCAAACCCCATTAGGACTATATCTCCGGGTTTATATAGATTAGTGATCTATTATACTGTCATAAATAAATACTATTATATCATAATTAGGTAAATGGTGTTGTTATGCTTTTGAGTAAACGGAATTATCAATTTCAATTGACTAAAGGAAGCAAGGAATCTGAATAGACTCTATAATGAAAATTAATCATAAAATGTGAGCAATTAAATAAATATGATTATGAAAATAAATAAATTTATAAAAAACAAAAGGAAAGTAACGAATTTATTATTTTTATAATGTGGTTCAACCATTATTACATTATCTTACGTTTGGATTATATTTTGACTAAGATTTTTTTTTGACCAGCTCAAATTGTGCCTGGGTCGAATGGAATTTTTTTTTTTTTAAATTTCACACCTCACGGGCATAGCCCTATTCAAGGAAGGGAACGTCTCTAGGTAATTACTACCTAGAATCCGGAGGGGATCGAACCTTGCTTGAGCAGGGTACGATCAGTAGTTTGCTAAAGTTCAATCAAGGTAAAGTACTATATAAGATTACGAAGATTCTTCAATGGAAATGTCTAACGGATGTCCCTCCTTAAATCCTTTTCAAGCTATCTTTATGCTCTCTGCAGAGAGATTTAAAGATACAAATGCATATCTTAAATTGGAATGGTCACATGACTAAACAAAGATAAAACTTCTTTAAGAACTATATATA
>JABUQX010033283.1:0-10568 GCA_015478945.1 Trachelipus rathkii
ATATATATTATATATAATACCTGTTATAAATATAATTACTATATATATATATATAGTAAGTATATAATAATATTATACATATATATAATATATATATATATATATATATTATATATATAAATATATACTATATATATATAATAAATAAATATATTATTATGTCGCATCATCCGAAAATCCATGCATTTAACTAACAAAACGCATAACACGTACACTAAAATAAATATCATTTTCGATTAATCAGGAACAGTTTACCGCCAAAAATTAAAAAAAAAATTAAAAAATACCTTGTTAAAAAATTAAATTATTAAGTAAATTGTAAGATTGTAGTGTGAGCAATAATAATTGTAACAGATACGAAATTTCCAAAGTTAGATTCTTCTTTTTCACTAAATAAATCCACGGTAAACAAGAACAATATAAGTCAAATTTCCTGTCGCAAGAGATAATTCGTAAGTTACACTTAAAGTCCTCTTCTTAAAGAAGATATAAAAAAAAAAAATAATATTTCCCAATCTAGATTATAAAACATTGCCAACTTTTTTCTTTCTTCTACAAGTTCTTCAAGGTCAATCAGATCCGCACTTTTAACAAATATAAAAAATTCATTACCTTGTAAATGAAATGAACTGATAATAAAAACGTAAAAAGAAAAGTTTTTTTTTTAAAGTGTGAGAAAAATTTGTCTCCTAATTAATAAAATATTCGTATTTTTTTACATTTTTTTAAGTTCTGTTTACATGTTCCCTGATCGATTCATAACTATGATATGAATTACTACCCGCAACAGTATATATATATAGTAAATATATAAATATATATTAGTATATATATATATAGTATACTATATATATATATATATATATATAATATATATAGTATCTATGTATATAGTAATATATAAATAAGTAGTAATAATAATATATATTATTAATTTTTCGAAAATTCAACTTTTTTCAAAAACACAACTCATATCTCAAAGAAACTACAATAATAAAAATTAGAGCATCATTTTTCTTCAGAGGAAGATATAAAAAATGAAAAGCCAATTAATAAAATGAAAAAATTTCAAAAATACAATAGCTACAGCGAAAAATGATATTACATGTTTTATGCCTGTTAATTTTTTAAAATGGTAAAAAAAAAAGTTTCAAAAGTTAACTAAAATAAAATAAATATTACTATTTTTCTTTTAACAAGATATGTATATATATAATAGATATATATATATATATATTTATATATTATATAATATAATATACTAACTATATATAATATATATATTATAGATTTAATATAATATATAATAATAAATATATATATTATTTGTAAAGTATACACAATGTATCTCTGAGCCCTAAAGAACACATTCACGTCCATACCCCGTAGACGTAACCCCCTCGACACCCAAAACAAAACTGCTCCGCAGAGCCCTCCCCTGAATTTATTCCTACCCTATTTTCCCCGAAGTCCGAGAGTACCCGTGACTCCTGGCCATCGTCGTATAACCCTGTTATCTTTATGAAAAAAAAAAAATACAAAAATAAAGTCTATTATTTTAAAATAACCAATAAAAAGTTCTCTAAAATAGCTCTCTAATCAATTACTATAATATAAACAAGAATTGTTTTTATTTTTTTACTTTATTCCATTGTATAGTTAAAGCGTTATCCAAATTAATTGCTAAACTTAGTTTAGATGCTTCTAAAAATTATTAAGAATATTTGATTTTTTTTTTATACATTTCCGCACTAATGTACCATGATTCCAAACAATCATAACTATTTTATATGTTGATGTAATTTTGAGGATATTATGTTATATATACGAAAATTTTTCCATATTTGGATGCGATATAAAATGCAACTAAAAAAATTATAATATTATATCATATTATATGTATAAAAATATTATATATAATATATATATATATATATATATATAATATATATATTAAGAAATATTTAATATGTATTGTTAACATGTGTGGAGAAGATTACTGCACACATAGAGTTAAAATATAACTAACTTAAAATAAAACTTTAGGACATAATAAGAATAATTAAAAAAAGTCGAATTTGGGAAATAAATGCAATGCTTTTCTTGAAGTCTTTATTAACACTTTTGTTACCTGGTCAACACGATTTTCTTTAGTTCAACGTTTTTTTTTTTTTTTTCTTCTTTCTTCTTTATGAGAATCACCGTCGGTGTGACGACGACTATCAAATTAAAATTTTCGTCGGTTCGACTCCTCCTATCGTGTTCAAACACACGTTTCCTTTTTTAATTTTTTATTTTTTTTTTTTTTTGTTTTAATTTTCTCTCCATTTCAACTTTTTATTATTTTGTCTTCAAACTGTCCTACGGTTGAACATATATTTTCAACCATCTCATTAAATATTTGCACATACAAATAGACAACTATTCCCGCTACCTTTCGCAAGAACAATTGCATATAAAACCACTGTAAGCGCTGCTGCTATGATAAAATTTTGAGCTAATAACGAAACGGTCATGGTATATCTAGCAAAATTGCCCGACCAAAATTTTGAGTCCATACCAAAATTTCCCAGTATATGTTATCACTCACAATTTGGAGTTTGATTAAAAGATATTTTGCTTTTATCCATTTTTTTTTTTCAGATAAAGAATATATCAAATGTGTAAACCTTTTTTGTCGACTCCAAGATCCCCTGTTGTTTGGTTCCATTATTTATTTTAAAATTCCTAGTTCCGAATCCGGCTTCATCATCATTCAAAATTATACGACTCTCCTCAGAACCTATTTATTGTATTGTAAAAAATATATATATTTCTTTCCGATTCGTTCCACCCCAAAAAAGTTCTTCTCCAGCTCCACCCAAACCATTGTCCTTAAACTCCCCCCTCACTCCTCCCCACCCTGATTGAAACTAATAAGTAAAATTATCATCCTCAGCCAATTGATTTCATTTTTTTGAATTATTTTTTTTAACACGAATTCGCGCTGAAAGACTCATATACTTTCAAACAAAATAAAAGGATTAAAAGCTACACCCCCTCCCTGAATAGGGCTCTGCCCTTGTAGCTTACAACTTAAAAACAGAAAATGCCCTAACAAGATGTCCAAAATGTTTTAATACATATACATATTACAATTTTCCGAAAAACTTTCGAAAAATTCAGACTTGCATTCTCCACCATTATCTCTTACTGCTAACCCTAACCCTTCATTCGCACCAAGAGGATCACAACTTCTCCCTTACACTCCACCTTCCGTATTTCCTTATATTCAAGACTCCTCGAAATCCTGTTGTTCATTCTGCCTACTTAATGATTATAACAAACGCATTCAGACAAACCTTCACCCGTTTAACTTAATTGATTTACTAACATTCATGATGCAAATAATTTTCTTTTTGTGACAAAAATCGCATCTATAACCTTAAAGTCCACGCCCACACGAAATTTTAACAGTCAATACTCCTTTTTTGCATTCCATATAATAGATTGTATAAAAGTTTATCCCATCCTACTATTTCAGAAATTATTCTTTAATTCTTCTAAAATTACTAAAATTTTAATTTATTAAATATTCCTTATTTCTACTCCTACTCATGATTTTCATAGAAAGATTAAAATTCTTTAGATCTTTAAAATCTTTAATTGATTTATTTTTGTATTAGCAAATTGACAGTCTGGGAGTTTCTACTCATTGAAAGATGGCGGAAAGTAACTTGCTCCCTAATATGATAAAACTATAAATATTATGAATATCCTCAAAACCCAAACTATCAAACGATCTCGTTCTTCAAATTATTTAAATTATTCATTTCCTTCTTTCCTTATTTCTAAAATTATGTTCTCCTCTTCTCGTCTTTTGTCAAAATCGCATACCTCAACCAGTATGAGAATAACCTATCATAGAATAATCCTTAATATCGCAAATATCCCTCGAAATGCTAGATATTTTATTCCTTCTATAAGCCCCAAAATCTGTTTCACTTAATGCTAAACACACAAAACTTATCCAGCTGCATTTACATATCGGTTCATTTGTACTGAAAATACGTACATTAAACCACAAGGAACTCCTTGCTTTATTAAAATAAAAAATTTCTCATATAAAGGTATAAAAGAATATGTGTTTTTACAACTTGCATTCACACAGTGTCTCTAAAAAGCAGACTATCTAATCACTCCTACAAATAAGCAGCGATACCTAACTTCTTGTCATGTATATGATTGCACATCATATTAAATCATAAAAAATTATTCTTTGTCAAATTTCCAAGTTAAAATCCAACTCAGCAACCTCTAAAATGCCATCAATTTCACTCCTTCTACTTATGCTTAACAATGAAAACACTTCAGCAAACAAGCTCTCTATCCAAAAGAACAACATCTTGAACAAATCATCCAAATTCCCTCAAATCGTGGTCTCACCATTTTCTACCCACAAAACTTCAAACTAGAACTATAGTACACTGTCCATCAATGCCCAATATTTCTGTCAATAAATATTAAAACTATACAGTGCAAAGATACAAACATTCAATCATAACAAGAAACTATTTCAACTTCCAGAATATTATAATTTAAATAAAAGTAAAATACTATTCTTAACTACTAAAAGGACTCTATTAACAGAATGACTTGCTCTCTCTAGTCCTTGATGAATCTAATCCATTTTCACCACGTGTCTTTATTCTTCCTGCTATTGCTTATTCTCACTCACTAGAGCATTTTGTTAAGAAAACTCTGGTATCTCTTAGAAAGCACTTTGTAATTAAACTAAGTAATGATTAATTAATGTTATAAGTCACAAGTGGCCAAGAAAGCTTACATATATCGAAATACCCTCAATCAGCATCTTCAACTTTTTATCGCGTACCCCTAGACGAAAAGAATTATAATTTGTACCCTAACCATAAATATTATAAGCATATATATAATGGTATATTATATAATTGATATTATAAAGATGAAGATATACAATGCATATATATATATATATATAATATATACTATGAAGTATATTATATATATACTATATAAATAGATAACCTCTACCCAATAAACACATCAACACTCTCAATATCATAACTACTTCTTGCCTACCCCAATATCACTTTCTACCCCCGTTTACCTACCCACTTTTAACCACTCTAAGAATCTTGAACATATCTGCCAAAAATTTCATTCCATATGACATATTCTCGCCCAACTGCCCCTTTCTGGAAAATGTTTTGTACACATTATGATAGTCTCTCGGCTCTCTTTGCGTTCCCCTTAAAAATATAAAAACCTCTACCTTAATATAGGTAAATTACTAGAGAATTTCTACACATTATTTCGAAACTTGCGTCTAATCTGATGTAGTTACTCGGACGGGGATTCAACAGGTATTGAAACTAGATCCCATCATTGTATATTACCTCATCAATACCCTCTAAATTGCTCATCGTAAAACTTATAGATTTTGAGACTTGCACATGCTTTCGGATGAGTCGTGAAGATGTGAAGTTATTACTTAATCTTTCTCCATTTTTCATTATTCTACGGACTTAACTCAGATGAGTCACCCCTTCATCTAATGATTCTCAAAATCCACTTCCTGGATCCCTAATAAGCAACTTTACGACTGTAATTCCTCCTTTTCCTTTACCTTAAAACTAAAATTATTCTTAACTTGCCTCTGTCTCTTAATTTCTGCCAAAACCCTAAAAATAACTACCAAATATCTTCAAATTTCAAAACGGTTCAAGTTGCTAAAAATCACAGTATGTAGAAACAAAATAGAACTCTCATCTCCATGGCCCCTATCCCATAGTAAAGTTATCTGGAAACATACATAAATAAGAATAATCAATTCAATTTTAAATTAATTAAAAAACCAGTGGGTGTGATTAAAATAATTTTGATAACTAATGATTATAAAATTAAGTGCTTAAAGTATATATTCTACTACCATATACACTTTTATATAAGATGAAGCTTGGTATTTAGTCATTTATAACTTTGTTTTTTAAAAGTTTAATCTTTTGCCTATATTTAATTTCCTTACCACTTGAAATTCACTAAATCTTCTATATCTTCAAAATATTGCTTAAAGTACTTCTGTTATTGAATATCAATAAAACTTTGAAAATTCTCCCTTCAATCACCACTCCAATAAATGTGGATACAATAACAATTTCGAATATTATATTAATATATATAGATAAATATATTATATCATATATAATATAATATATATACTATATATATATATAAATGATTTCATATATATTAGTATATATTTAATATAATTAAATACCTATAATATAGTACAATATAATATATATTTGAAAATATATTATAATAAAAAAAATTAATGATCAGATAATACGTCAAGTGTATATAGAGATAATGATATATATATTATATAAAAGTCTCCACACTATATTTATATATATAGATATAGATATATTAGAAAGGATTTAAGGAGGGACATCCGTTAGACATTTCCATTGAAGAATCTTCGTAATCTTATATAGTCTTTACCTTGGATTGAACGGTAGCACTACTGAGTCGTAATGCTCAAGGCCAAGGTTCGATCCCCGTCCGGATTCTAGGTAGTAATTACCTAGAGACGTTCCCTTCCTTGAATAGGGCTTATAAGCCCGTGAGGTGTGAAATTTAAAAAAAAAAAAAATTCCATTCGAACAGGATGACAAAGTTGAAGCTGGTAAAAAAATCTTAGTCAAAATATAATCCAAATGAAAGATAATGTAATAATGGTTGAACCACATTATAAAAATAATAAATTCGTTACTTTCCTTTTGTTTTTTATAAATTTATTTATTTTCATAATCATATTTATTTAATTGCCTCAATTTCATTTTATGATTAATTTTCATTATAGAGTCTATTCAGATTCCTTGCTTCCTTTAGTCAATTGAAATTGATAATTCCTTTACTGCAAAACATAACAAATTTACTATAATAATATATATATAATATATAATATAGTATATATATTATATATATATATAATATATGATATATATTATATATATATATAGTTAATAACTTATATACTATATATATACTATATAATATTATAATATATATATATATATATATATAATTATAACTAATATATATATTACTATATATATATATATATATATATATTATATATATTATATTATATAATATATATATATCAAATACTTCCAAAAATACCATTGAATGCCAAGTAGCGATGTCAATAAAAATAAATAATATTCATTTAATATCGTATGAGATATATTCATCATGCAACTCGTTAAACTTAGTGTCAAAAAGAGTAAGGTCCTTCAAAATGACACTGTTTTGCATTAACACAATGCCTTAAGTCTGTTGGAAGCTCCGTCTATTGTGGGCAGGACCTACTCTATTTGAAAGTGTCTTCTCAAAGAGCGCATCCGTTAGAACTCGCTTTAAAAAACAATATTTGTGGGTTATCATACGCTCCAAAACTTTGTAATCCAAAGGCTTAAGATAGGGGCTGGGCATTAATCAGAGCGGGCAATCAATGACAATCATTTAGGCAGAAAATAAGGGCATGACAATAATTGTTGGTCCTGGGAAGTCAATAAAAGACTGAGTGAAATTGACCAGAAGATCTTATCGATTTATATGATCGTTAAGGAGGTTATGAATCTACTGAAATGTTTCAAGTGGTTCATATCTTTAGAAAGTAGTAGGAGTTCGACCGGGTAGTGGGGGTCTTTAACACACCATCTAGAATGGGCTTTTCAAGAGACTAAACTAAGGAGCGGCTGCCGCGTAGGTTTTTCCTTAACACCATTTTTCACAGGGTGAAGGGCTTGATGTTTTGATCCTATGTAACTCACTCCGACACCGGAGGAAAACTCACAGAACGCAGATGATGACCTCTTTGAACACGTGGTATGAGGTCTGATGATTCCTATCGTTTCGTTTGTTAAAAATAAGATAGATTTTTTTTGTTGTAAAGAGAAATTTTTTCGTTGGGTGGCGGCGAATATCGCGCGTAACCATATCCAACAGATGTTTAGACTTTCCTCTCCAATCTTTCTTCAGGGCATCCGTGAGTAAATGTCTGGTGCGTCATTGGTAAGCCCTTTAACTTTAGGAATTCTCTGCATTAATAATATAATGCGCGATGGAATTACATAGGTATGCTATATTTCGGTGTGTGCTATGATTGTTTTATTTAAGAAGAGAATATCACTCAATTCATGCTTCACAGCTTTTGACAGCCTGAGGTCGTGAGAACAGAACGTGGTCTAAACAGATATATGGTGATCTCTCCCCATCCAATCTCAGTACCTCAGTGGGAAGTATACATGAGGAATAATCGAACATTCTTATTAAGACAAACGGACAAACTGATACCACAGAGCGAAAAGAACGGGTCTACTGTCAAACGAGGGTGCGCCTGGATGAAGAAAAAGAGAAGTGCATAGTTTCTCCTATATTCTTTTCTATTATTTATATATTACTAATATATTCTTTAATTCTATAATTCATATTTAGCACGTTCGTAACCTATATTGTAGACATCCAAACCAGTCTTAAGTGTCTACACTAGGTTTATTGTGGTACGGGGGAGTCGATTGGTGTTTTGAAGGTGCTGGCAATGCTATTCATTCTATGAGATTAATATAAACACTACCCACCTTTTCTCTATATAAGCCTTTTCTAGCATGCATGTCCTACGTCATAGAACAAGGCTAATAATGGTGTCTGGTCCTAGGTTTGAAGTGAGGGGAGTCTAATAGTGGATATTGGAAGGTGCTCGGATGCTTCCTTACTATGGTTAGTCATCCCCCCTCCCTCTTTTTTCTCTCCCTTTCTCGTGCGATATATCGTATGTGATGGAATATTCAGTAAGCCGATAGTTGTGTGAGGTGATTAGTACATACACGCAGAACTGCTAGAAGAAAATCGATTCCTGGGTTTAACCGAGACGGAAAATCGATTCATATCCTAGACAAGAGTTTATTCATTAGAATACATTCCGCCTATCTAACAGAACGCCCTTTCCATAAACGATTTGTTTTGGTTGTCTATGAGCAGCCTAGAAAGATGAAGAGCTGAGCTCGGTGGGTTTTGTCTAGTATGGGTTTTCAGAGTGTGGGACGTGTTTTTTGCCGCGCAAATTTCGACTCTTTTGCCGATAATGAATAGCTCCGATTATGAGGCGTGGAGTTTCAGCCGTTGCGTTTTTAGAAACGCACGCACATTGTTTTCGTAGAAGGCGTACCCTTTGTCAAAAACCTATCATGACGGGTTGTCAAACAGGGGTAGAATGTGGGGTAGAATGTCTCAAAATTAAGATTCCCGTAGTTACTTTCCCGAACGCCAGAGTCCAGGGCCCAGCGGGGTCATTTATGGGTACAGAGAGAGTGGAAGGTACAAATCTCATTTTCAGCAAACAGAAGGTGTTAGAGACATCGTGGTCCGTTCTTACATGGCAAGACTTTGGTATGTCTTCTTATATGTTGCAACATTATACTGTATCCAATGTTTCAAAGTCGCTACGTCAGAGAGGAGGGGTGGGGGGAGGGTTCTGATTAGGAAGCTTACCATAAACAACTTTCTTAAAAAACTTTCTTGAGGACTTAAATCTTCAGGGATGGATGAAATTATTGGTGAGAGTACTGTAGATAGATTTAGAATTGAAATATGATTTATGGAGTTTTGGAAATACTCTAGAGACATTACTTTTAAAATTCAGATTTAATTTGGCGAACATATGGGGCAGGAGGGCCGAGTGGTGATTGCGGTGGCAGTATATGGAAATTTTTTTGAATTTCATAAACTCCAATGCTGGCTCCAAAAACCGCTAGACATATGTATGGAAAAATGGGGGTGTCTAATCTATGTTTTCATAAGAGGGTTTGTCATGGAAACTACATTTTTGAAAGGGTTTCAAGAAACACGGATTCCCAGAAAATATATTGAGTTCGAGCACTTCGACCTCAATTTTTTCTTCTTGAAGGGGGGTCTCAAACTCAAGGGAATAAAGATAAAGCTTAAGAAGAAGAATATACTCTTCCTTGAAAGGAAAGTATGATGAGAAGAAGGAAAAGAAAAGGTCTCAGATTCTTAAAGTAATCAAGTTAACTTGTTGGGGTTCGGTCTTAAATGCTTGAATTGTATGTGATTAGCTTTTGACGAAGAGAAGAAGGATTCAAACGGTGGCGGAGAGGGCATGATGGACGTAGCGGGTACCTTTAACTGGTACAGGTATCCGGTGTAGGATCCGACTCCGGCGCGGTGCGGTGAGCATTGAATTAGTAAATTTGTAACTTAAGCGACCACCCATTCTGATATTAGTGTAGTATATTAATGTTTTTAGATAAGCCATAAGGTGAGTTATATGATCTCATTTTGTTTTTGAGATTCCCAAAACTACCTCAATGAGTCTGAATATCTCTAGCTGTCTTGGGTTTCTCCTACTGAAACAAGGAAGAAAGCGGTGAGGAAGATGCATTAGAATGCTTGAATTCACGGTTCAACTCTTTAACGATCAGTCGCAGGGTTGGCAAGAACCGAAGCGAGGTTTGCGCAGA
>JABUQX010033284.1:0-20000 GCA_015478945.1 Trachelipus rathkii
GAAAAATCAATATAATATTTGGATAAATTTTCATAAATCGTGTCTGTAAAGGACGCCGTAACAAAGGATGAAATGCGATCTCCAAAGTGAATTGCTATATTCAAGTACAGACATTATATTAATCGGAAATAACTGGTTCAAAACTCATATTTAAGATAACCAAATAATTCAAGTTGAAAAATTTAGAAAAAATGTACTTATAAGAGTTTCTAAATTAGTAAAGTGAAAATTTAAAAAGCGTAATTTGAAGTTAATTGTAATTAAAAAAGGTTTTAAAAACTAATGAAATATTTGTATAGTAAATAACAAATTAGAATTTCATTAAAAAAAATCAAGGCATCCTTTGTAACTGTGTTTCCTCGATTTAACTTTTTATGTCAGTTTTGGAATACGCATTCAAAGGAGGCAATTTTATGAGAACAGTTAAAAATCAATTTAAGATTAAGATGCTGGTAATTTAATGTAGGAAAAGTCTTTAAGATTTAATTTTAATGTGAAAATTTAAAAAAGGTAATTTTAGAATCTTAAATTTTTATAAAACAGTTTCATAGATGTATTTGTAATATTGTATATTAAAATATTAAAAAAATTTTTCCCATTTTTAAAAAAAAAAAACGCATAATTTTAGACACCTAAAACATTTAATTGCTTTTCTTCTTTATTTGAAATAGCGAATTTCATTTTCCATATTGACTTTTCAAATGCGAATACCGTTAAAAACTCAATTTAAGAGATTTAAAATAATTTCAATTTGAAATTTAGGAAAATCGTACTTTAAGAGTCTAAATTGGAATGTGTGAAAATTTTAGAAAAAGCGTAGTTTTAGAGTTAAAATATTTATTAAAACGGTTTTCAATAGAAGAAGATATTTGGAACTAAAACAATATTGAAATTTCATTAAAAAACGTTAATTTTAGACACCTAAATTTATAAATTCTCTTTTTCTGCTTTTTTGAATAGCATTTCAATGAAACACATTATTTTTCAAATGCTTCTGAAAATCTCGTAAAAACTCAATTTTAAGAATTACAGATAATTTTTATGTTTGAAATAATGAGAACAGAAAAACTTACGTGTTTTCTTTCTTGTGTTAAATGTATAGAAAGCGTATATTTTAAAGTTAAAAATTTGTAATGTGCAGATTTCAGAATTAAATAGACAATTTGTAATTAAAACAAATATCGATACTTGTATTTAAAAATTTCATGTTAGACATTATAACTTTGATAAATTCACTTTCGATTTTGAAATAGCTTTCAATAAAATCATATTTTTAACTGCTGAAAATATCTCGGTCTAATAACCAATTAAGATTTACCAATATTTCAAATGGAAGATTTAGGAAAACTCCGTACTGTTATGGTAGTCTAATTTTAATGTGAAAATTTAAAAATCTCTGTATTTTTAATTTAAATGTTTTATTAAACAAGTTTCAAAACTAATAATTGATTTGTATTTAAGTAAAATATTAATGGAATTTAGATTTAAAAGACAAATATTTGGAAAGTTTTTTTGAATGTTGAACGGGTTATTTATTGACATTATTCAATTTAAATTTGAACTAGGAATAAATTTATTGACATTTTCAATTTTAAATTGAACTAGGAATAAATTTATTGATATTTATATGAAAACTCAGATTTAAAGATAACATAAGAATTCAATAATGTTGAATATTGAAGGAAAATTCGATTTTAACAGTTCTTTAAATTTTAGACATAAAATTTCTGAAAAGCGCAATTTTTAGAAGTTAAAAGTTTTTTTATTAAAACAGGTTTGACAACTAATAAAATACTGTTGGTATATAAAAACATAATATTGAAATTTCATTAAAAAACGTTAATTTTAAGACACCTTAAAACTATTAATAATCACTTCCTTTGACTTTTTAATAATAATTGCATTCGATGAAACCCATTATTTTTCAAATGCTGAAATCCGTTAAAAACTCAATTTAAGAATTTACCAAATAATTTAAAATTTGAATGATGGGTAAAATCTCACTTTTAAGAGTTCTAAATTTTGTAATGGAAAATTTTATAAAAAACGTATTAGAAGTTAACATTTTTTATTAAAAACAGGTTTTCACATTAGTAATTATTGTGTATATAAAAAAAATATCAGAATTTCATTAAAAACGTTTAATTTAGAACCTAGAAACGTATAATAAATCACGTTTCTGCTTTGAAATAGCTGTCAATGGAAGACATATTTTCAATTGCTGAAATCTACCCTTAAATGCGAATTTGAAATGAATTTGAAGAAATTTAATTTAGGAAAAATATTTTTTTAAAAGGTATATATATTAATGTGAAAGATTGAGGAAAAACTTAATTTTAAGAGGATAACTTTTTTTATTAATACAGGTTTTCGCCAACTAATGAAAATATTTGGTATATAACAAATATAAAATTTCATTAAAAACTAATGAAATATATAAGACACCTAGAACAATTAATAAATTCTCTTTCTTGCTTTTTATTATTGAAATGTATTATAAAAAACAATAATTTTTCAAATGCGGAATACAGAAAAACTCAATTTTAGAATTACCAAATAATTTCATATGTTGAATTAAGGAAAATCGTACTATAAAGAGTTCTAAATTTGTAAGTGAAAATTTTAAGAAAAGCGTAATTTAGAAGTGTAAATTTTTTTTTTAAAAAGTTTTAAAAATAATGAAATATTTGGTATTATATAAGAACAATATATTGAAATTTATTAAAAAACGTCATTTAAGACCCTAAAACTAATAATAAATCAACTTTTGCTTTTTTGAGAAAAGCATTCATGAAACACATATTTTTTCATGCTTGTAAAATTAAGGCGTTAAAATACTGCAATTTATTAAATTAACAATATATTTCAACTTTTAGAATTAAAATAATCGTACTTAAGATTCTTAAATTCTGTAATGTGAAAATTTAAGAAAAGCGTAATTTTAGAAGTAAATTTTTATTAATTACAGGTTCACAACAATATATTTGGTATATATAAACAATATTGAAATTTCCATTAAAAAAACGTAATTTAGACACTATGACCGTATTATACAACTTCTTCTTTTTGAAAATAGCATTTCAATGAAAATGATTTAAATTTTCAATCTAAATACGTTAAAAACCTCATTTTAAGATTTACCAAATTTTATACTTCAAAGTAGGAAAATCGTACTTTAAGAGTTCAAAAATTATGGAAAAATAAGAAAATGTTTTTTGAAGTTAATTTTTTATTAAAACAGTGTTCAACGAACTATGAAATATTTTGGTATATAATCCAAGATTCATTCTAAAATGCAATAAGAAAAATTCAATAAAACACCTAAAACATTAATAATTCCTTTTCTGCTTGAAATTGATTCAATGAAACAACATATACTTTTGCAATATGCTGAAAATACGTTAATAACTAAGATTTAAGATTTACAAATAATTTCAGATGTTGAAATTTAGGAAAATCGTACTTATTAAAGAGTTTCAAAATGTAATGTGAATTAAGAAAAAGCTTAACTTAGAGTTAATATTTTTATTAAAACAGGTTTTCAAATCTAATGAAATATTTGGTAACTAAAAAAATATTGAAATTTCATTAAAAAACGTCAATTTAAGACACCTAAAACTAATAATAAATTCCCTTTTCTGCTTTATGAAATTGTATCTTGTTTGTTGAAACAATTATTAATTTTCAATGCTGAAAATACGGCTCGTAAATAAACTCAGAATTAAGATTAACAAGATAATTTAAATTGAATTTAGGAGTAAAAGAGACTAAGATTACTTTAAGCCAGTGTGCTTTGATTTTTATATGTAAGAATTAGAGAAGAAGAGCGGTGAGATTATTTGAGATCATAAAGTCAGATTTTTTATTAAAAACGAGGTTCTGCACCAACTAATGAGATATTTGGTATTAAAAAAAATATGTGAAAATTAAAAAAAGTCAATTTTAAGACACCTAAAATATTAATAAATTCATTTTTCTGCTTTTGAAATAGCATTTAATTGATAAATTTTGTTTTTTTTGCTCTTATGATTCTGGTTTCTTCTAACTCTTTTATAAGATTTAGCAAAATGTGGAAACGAGATATCATAGGAAAATGCGATTACTTTAAAGTTACTAAATTGTAATTAAAATTTAAAAAAACGTAATTTTAGAAGTTAAATTTGTTATTAAAAAGGATTTTCATAATTTCTAATGTATCATCAATCAAGATAGACAATGTTGACGGGTTCATTGAACGACGTTCAACATAAAGACAAAAACTATGCTAATATAATCTTCGTTTACGCTTTTTGAAATTGCATTTGGAAAGTAAACCCGGAGTGTAAGATGTTTTATGGAAATGCCCAATACTGTTCCGCCGGCTTTTACACTGGAGGTGCTGGAAAATAAATACAATATTGCAGCACAAACTTCGCTTGCCAATTATGAATCATAATTAATTTAAACGTTGAAATAGGAAAAATCGTACTATAAGAGTTCTAATTTAATGTGAAAATTAAGAAAAAAGCGTAATATCTCTCTAGAAGTTGATGTTTTTATTATTCTATGTGAGGTAACAGGTTTGGAGCACGACGAGTCACTAAGAAAGTATATTTGGTATATATAAGAACAAATTATGAAATTTCATTAAAAACGTTAATTTTAGACACCATAAACTATTAAATATATTGCACTTCTGCTTTTGCAAAAAGCACTAAATGAACCAGTTATTTTTTCAATGCTGAAATACCGTTAAAACTCAATTAAATTAAAAACAAATATTTTCGAATGTTGAAATTTAGTAATTACATTATCCTTGAAGAGTTCTAAATTTTTTAATGTGAAAGTTTAAGAAAAGAAAGAATATTTATTAGAAAGTTAAATTTGCTTTTATTAAAAACAGATGCACCGATTGATATTTTGCATATCAGCACATAAAAAAAATTCCATTAAAAACGTACCCTATATTAATAATCTAATATACATTTCTTATCTGCTTTTTGAGATGCATTCAATTAAATACATCCTATTTTCAAATGCGGAAAAATACGTTAAAAACTCAATTTTAAAAGATTAACCAAATAATTTCAACATGTTGAGATATTAGGAAAATCGGTATCTTTTAAGAAGTTCAAGGGCGTAGGTATGAAATTCTAAGCAGAGGGTAATGTTAAAGGTTAAAATTTTTGTATTAAAAATAGCTTTTCAGAACTAATCATTGTGATTTAAAAACTTTGTCTCATGGCAGTGCATCATACATATCATTAAGACACTAAAACAATTAATAGAGTCATTTCTGCTTTTGATAAGGCATTTCATGATAACACATTTAATTTGTTTAAAATGCTGAGATACCATTATCAACAATTTTAAGATTTACCAATAATTTAAAGTTAGTTGAGAGAAGGAAAGGAAAAATTCGGTTATCTTTAGAGCGTTAGGTGCAGATTATATTCAAATAAGATTATGTGGTGAATGTTGATGTAAACTGAAGTGCTCTCACACACATTAGGGTGGGTCAAAGTGTTTTTATGATGAGAAGATACGCGGCGTTGATGTCACAACTAACTGTAATATTTTGGTATGATATAAAAACAAATATTGAGGAAATTTATTAAAAAACGTTATTTAGACACCTAAATTACTATTAATGAATCACTTTCTGTTTTTGAAATAGCATTTCATGAAACACATTATTTTAAATGCTGAAAATACCGGTTAAAACTCAATTTTAATTTTACAATTTCTCCAAATGTTATAAATTAAGGAAAAAATCGTACTTTTAAAGTGTTCTAAAAAAAAGATTGTGAAAGAATTTAAGGAAAATAGTGAGTATATGGAGGATAAGAGATTAGATTTTTATTTATTGAAACTAAGTAATATTGGTATATAACAAAATTATTACTTTCGTAAAAAAACGTCAATTTAAGAACACCTAAAACTATTATGAGGAGTTTTCTTGATTTTTGAAATAGATTTCAATGAAACAATATATTTTCAATCGAAAAAACGTTAAAACTCAATTTAATTAACCAAATAAATTCAAATGTTGAAATTTAGAAAAATGGTACTTTTTAAGAGTTCTAAATTTAATGTGAAAATTTAAGAAAAGAGTAATTTTAGAATTAAAATTTTTATTAAAAAGGTTTTCAAACTATAATGAAATATTTGGTATTTACAAAAACAAATTTGAAATTTACATAAAAAACTCTTATTTAAGACACCTAAAACATTAATAATTTCTCTTTTCTGCCTTTTGAAAATAGCATTAAAAACACATTATTTTTTTTTCAAATGCTGGAAAATACCGTTAAAAACTCATTTAAGTACTTAACCAAATATTTCAAAATGTTGAAATTAGGAAAAATCGATACTTAAGAGTTCTAATTTTGTAATGTGAAAATTAAGAAAAAGCGTAATTTTAGAAGTTAAAAATTTTTTATTAAAACAGGTTTTCACAACTAATGAGATATTTGGTTATAATTAAAAAAGATTGAAAATTTCCTCTTTAAAAAACTTTAATTTAGACACCTAAAACTATAATAAAATTAACTTTTCTGTTAAATTAAGCATCCAAATAACACATCATTATTTTTTTCAATGCTGAAAATACTGTTAACAAACTCAATTTTAATGAATTACCAATATATAATTCAAAATGTTTAATTTAGGTTAACAATCATATTGCTTGATAGTGTGCTACAATGTGTGAAAATTTAAGAAAAAGCTAATTTTAGAAGTTAAAATTTTTTATTAAACAGTTTTCACAACTAATGAAATATTTGGTATATAAAAACAGATATTGAAAATTTCATTAAAAAACGTTAATTTAGACACCTAAAATATTAATAAATTCACTTTCTGCTTTTGAATACATTTCAATGAACACATATTTTTTTCAATGCGAAAATACCTTAAAAACTCAATTACAAGAAACATTTAAATAACTTCAAATTTTTGAAATAGGAAAAATCGGTACTATAGAAGTTCTAAATTTAATGTGAAAATTTAAGAAAAGCGTATTTTTAGAAAGTTAAAATTTGTTATTAAAAACAGGTTTTCACAACTAATGAAATATTTGGTATATAAAAACAAATATTAAAATTTCATTAAAAAACGTCAATATAAGACACCTAAAACATTAATAAATCTCTTTCAGCTTTAGGAAATGTGATATCTGCACTTGTATTCAAATAGCTGAAAAATACACGTTACAACTAAATTTTAAGAATTTACAAATAATTCAAATGTTGAAATTTAAGGAAATCGTCCCTCTAAACTCAGATTCTAAATTATAATAGGTGCGAAAAGTGATAGAGAAAAGGACGTGGGAATAGTTAAGAATGTAGATGCATGATATATCGGTAGGGATTAAAACAGGTTTTCACAACTAATGAATATATTTAGAATATGCTAGTGTGACTGTCGATGCGCGGGGATAAGATAATATAAATAGAGAAATATTTCATTAAGAGAGAGTGATGCGGGGTTTCTTTATTGTAAAGACACCTATATTAGTTACTGATAAAAATCATATTGCGTTTCGTGCATCGTTATAATGAGAAATAGCATTCATGAAACATTTATTTTTCAAATCCGGGAGCTTACATTAAAAACATCATTTTAAGATTACCAAATAATTCAAATGTGAAATTTAGGGAAAAAACGTACAGAGAGTGATCTTAGGAGAAGAACATAATTTGTAGAAGCAACCAACGCGTAATTTTAGAAGTTAAAATTTGATGTTAATCAAGAGAAAGTGGTGTTGCAGTCATAGACTGAGGAAATTTTTGGATTATAGTTATTGAAGGAATTCAATATTAGAAGATGTCAATATCTGAAATAGTGCGTTGGTGTGATGTGCGACGTTAAATTTAGACTACCTGAACAAGCGTTAATGAAGTGTCGCGTGAGTGTTAGGATGGTTGTGGAGATTGGCTATATTACGAACGAGATATACGATTGTGTGTAGTGGTGCATATAATGCGAGAGGGATACGCGATATAAAGAACTCAATTTGAGAGTAATTGATAGTACTGAAATGAGGAGAAATACTCAATTGTTTAAAAGTGACGACATATATATAGCGCGCTGAGAGTGCGCAAATGGCGGTGAAAGTTAATATGAGGGGCGTTGTGAAGGAATCGAAGTGATACGACTGGAGAAATTAAGAAAAAGGTAAACGTGAGAGAGTGACACGTTTCATGTACTGCCGTTTTTTATAAAAAGTTTTTTCACAACTACTGAAATATTGGTTATTTAAAAACAAATATGAAATTTCATTAAAAACGTTTAATATTAAACACCTGAACATAGATCAATATACTGGTGTTCGTCGCTTTTGTAAATAGAGTAATACGTGTAAGAGAGTAGAGAGGAAAGCCAGAATTAGGTAATGAGCCTAGAGAGACATACTGATCATTTTTGGTCGCTCGAGTAAGATTGTATACATCCATCCTATATGTATACATTTAACAGAAGATATGGGTTGATATCACATGTAGTTGGCATAGTATTTGTAGGGGTTAAGGCATGATAAGCTGGCGGTAGGATTTAAGAGTTTAAAGTCTTTTAATGTGATAATTAAGAAATTTTTTTTATAGAGTAAATTTTTTATTAAAACAGTTTTACACAACTAATGCAATTGCATTATATTAAAAACACATTAAAAATTTCATTAAAAACTAATTTAAGACACTAAATACAATAAATAAACTCCTCTTTCTTCTTTTCGAAATGATTCAATAAACCACATCATTTTCCAATGCGAAATACCGTTAAAAACTCAATTTTAAGATTAACCAAATATTTCAAATGTGAATTCTAGGAAAAATCGTACTTTAAGAGTTCTAAATGTAATGTGGAAATTTAAGAAAAGCGTAATTTTTAGAAGTTAAAATTATTAAACAGATTTCATAATAAAATTACAATATTTGTTTTTAACAGGTTCCAAAACTAAAATGAATATTTAGTAATAAACAAATATTAAGAAAATTTCATGCGACAAAAGATATATTTTGAAGAACAGAAAGAAATATTTAATAATAGCTTCTGCTTTTGAATAGCATAATTCAGGACAACACATGATCTCTCAGAGAGTAGAATTTTCTATACATGTTCAATATTTTTTTAAATTATGCCAAAGAAAGTTGGATAGAAATGTTAAGATTAAAGAAAAAATCGTACTTAAAGTTCAAGTATTTCGTACCAAAAAAAGATTTCCTAAAAAATTTAGACAAAAATTACTAAATACAATTACCAAATGTAAAAATGTATATAACAATTATGAAATTTATAAAAAACGTCAATTTAAGAAACCTAAAACTATTAATAATCACTTTCTGCTTTTTGAAAATAGCATTTCATGAAACACATTATAATTTCAAGCGAAATACGTAAAACTCAAATTTAAGATAACAAGATAATTTCAATGTTGAAATTTAGAAAATCGTACTTTTAAGAGTTCTAAATGTACTTTCAACATGGAGAAAAAGTATAACCTAAATCTTAAATTTTTATATTAAAAATCAGTTTATCAAAAACTAATGTTAATTAATTCGGATCAAAAATACATAAAGGAAATGAATTAAAAACGTCATTTAAGACACCTATAACTATAATAAATTCACTTTCTGCTTTTTGAAATAGCGCATGTTTAAATGAAAACATTTTTTTTTCAAATGCTGGAAATACCGTTAAAAAACTCAATTTTACGATTTACAAATATTTCAAATGTTGAATCTTAGAAACGTACTTTTAAGAGTTTAAATTTGTTATTAAAATAAGAAAACTTAATTTTACAAAGTTAAAAATTTTTATGAGAAAAGGTTTTCACAAACTAATAAAATATTTTGGTATATAAAAACAAATATAAATTTTCATTAAAAACGTCAATTAAGACACCTAAAACATTAGATAGTTCACTTTTCTGCTTTGAAATATGGATGCTAAATCAAAACATATCTTTTTCAATTGCCTGGCTGGATTTCGGCTAAGAACTCAATTTTCAGATTTTTTGAATGATTTCAAATGTTGAAGTTTAGGAAAAATCGTACTTTTAAGAGTTCTAAATTTGTAATGTGAAAATTTAAGAAAAAGCGTAATTTTAGAAGTTAAATTTTTATAGAAAACAGTTTCACACTATGAAATATTGGTAATAAAAACAAATATGAAATTTCATTAAAAACTAAATTTAAACAACCTAAAATTCAGACTCTTTCGTTCTTTTGAATATGATAATGAATAATAAATTTATTTTTCAATCTAAAACGTTAAAAAAATTATTTTTAACGATTACAAATATCTAAATGTTGAAATTTAGAAAATCGTACTTTTAAGATTCTAAATTTGTAATGTAAATTTAATGAAAAAGAGTAATTTTAGAAGTTATTTGTTTTTAGTTTAAAAAGGTTTTCACATAATGAAATTATTTGTGAATAAACAAATATTGAAATTTCCATAAAAAACGTCAATTTTAAGACAACTAAAAGGATTTAATAAATCTCATGGGCAAAACATTTGGTTAAGGTAACACCAATTTATATTTCAAATGCTGAAAATACTAATAAAAACTAATTTAAAGATTAACAAATATTTTCAAATTGAAATTTAGGAAAAATCGTACTTTTTAAGAGTTCTAAAATTTTGTTAAATGTGAAAATTTAAGAAAAGCGCATTTGAAGTTTAAATTTTTATTATAAACAGGTTTTCAAAAACAATGAAATATTTGAATAAAAAATATTAAATTTCAATAAAAAACGTTAATATTGACACATAAAAAACTACGAAAATTATTTCTGTTTTTGAAATAGATTTCGACAGTTTTTCTTGAACAAATGCTGAAGAATACCGTTTAAAACAATTTTATTATTTATCCAAATATGTTCAAATGTTGAAATTTTAGAAAAATCGTACTTTAAAGTTCTAAATTTGTAATTGAAAATTTTAAGCAAAAGCGTATTTTGAAGTAATTTTTGTTATTAAATACAGGTATTTTCAATAAACTAATGAAAGTTGGTATATAAAAACAAATATTGAATCATTAAAAACGTCAATTTAAGACACCTAAAACAGATAAAACAAATTCTCGTTTCTGCTTTTGAAAATTGCATTTCAATGAAACCTCATCAGTTCAAAGGGCAGAAGTAAACTTTCAATTAAGATTTAAAAATAGATTTCAAATGTTGAATTTTAGGAAGAATCGTACTTTTTAAGAGTTCTAAATTTGTAATGTGAAAATTTAAGACAAGCGTAATTTAGAATTAAAATTTTATTAAAAGGTTCACAACTAATGAAATATGTATATTTAAAACAATAATCTGAAATTTATTAAAAACGTTAATGTTAGACACCTAAAACTATTAATAATTTACTTTTCTGCTTTTTTGAATAGCATTTCAATGAAACCACATAATTTTTTCAAAAGCTGAAAAATAACCCGATAAAAACAATTTTAAGATTACAAAGTATTTCAATGTTTGAAATTAGGAAATGTACTTAAGAGTTCTAATTGTAATTGAAAATTAAGAAAAAGCGTTATTTAGAAGTATAAGTTTGTCTGACCCATTCAAAAACCTAATGAATTTTATTAATTAAACAAATATGAAATTTCATAAAAAAACGTCAATTTTAAACACTAAAAATTAATAAATTCACTTTTCTGCTTTTGAAAATAGCATTTAAATGAAAATTTATATTATCTCACACACACTAAAACGTATTTACCACTTTTTTTGCATTTTAATAACCAAATAATTTTAAAAGTTTCTGCACATAGACAGAAAAATGGTACTATTGTACAGATTGTGGTTGACTGTGGATTTAAGAAAAAGGTAATATTAAATTAAATTTTATAAAACAGGTTTTCAAACTAATAAAATATTTCTAATAAACAAATATGAAATTTCTTAAAAATTCATTTAAAACTACTATATCCCCTGTTCAATGGGTTCTGCTAATTCTGAAACATGATCAATGAATACACATTTTTTTCAATTACTCAAAAAAGATAAAAAAAAAATCCAAGCCAAACCAAATAATTCTGAATGTTTAAAATTTGGGGTAATTCCTATCTTTTAATAGTTTATTTAATTAATTCAAAAAAGATAAAAAAAACGTAAATTTAGAGCTAAGTTATCAGAAGAAAACGATACTTATCCCCTCTTCAAATGTAAGATAATTAAAAACAAATTTGAACTTCTTGCCTCCAGGCTTCAGCAATGGGTTCTGCTAATCTCTGATTGGTTAAATTTGGGGTAAATGTTCCCCTCTCTCTTTTCAACTAGTGAAAATACCACAAAAAAAATGCAATGTATTAAATGTAATGAAAATTATTATTATTATTATTATTATTATTACTCTCTCATTAACAGAATGTTTAATATATATTAAATTATTAGATAGACTAAATTTATTTATTAATTGATTAAATTATTTAATAACATTTAATTTTTTACAAGGGTCAGATTAATCTAGATTTAATATAGATTAATCTAGATTTAACATAGATTTATGCCCGATTTCAAATGGAACGCGCCAAAACAAACTCAAAAAAACTTGAGAAAACACGTTATTTTCGACAGAATAATATTTAATTTTTGGAAGGAGAAAAAAAAAGAAAAAAGAAAGAGATTATACGACAGGATTAGCAGCTCGGCACCTAAATTTCATTACTATAAAACAAACTCCAGGACCAGCATCGGAAATTATGAGCCTAGAAACATGATATTTTAAAAACTAGAGGATTTAGACTTTAACTTTAGAGCCTAAAGAATGAAAAAAAGAAAGGCTGAAAACCCTATTAAGGAAACCACTGAGCCGAGAAACAATCTTACAATAGAATTTTAAAGCCTAAATTAAGATGTTTCCATCACTGCCAGGGAGAAAGAAGGCCTTTTCTTCCGGGAGTGGATGAAGAAGATTTTCAGTGTTAGTGATGGATGTTGTGAGAGATCCGCGAGAAATAACGTTAAGTAGACGACGAATGCAAAGACCATACTGTATTATTTAATTTACGAACTCAAATGAAAATTAAAACTTAAGACTTGACAAAAACGAAGTACAGAATGTAATGTGTGAATAATACTTAACTAGTGTAACTCTATGAAGAAGAGAGAGAGAGAGAGAAGAGAGAGAGAGAGAGAGAGAGAGAGAGAGAGAGAGAGAGAGTACCAAGATCACAAACAGGAGAAAAGGGAAGTGGTTTGTATACCGACTGAGGGGAAAGAGGAGAGAGAGAGAGAGGAACAATATAGCACAAAGTATTTCTAAGGAATAGAATTGAAAAATAAAGCAAGAACAAAGAGATTAGTAAAAGAAAGGGTATACAAAAGATGAGAAAAAATGAAACTTGTCACCATAATCACCCGGAAATTGATAAATACGGGAACCAATGAAAGGAATTAAGAGAAAAAAAAAAGTAAAAGAAAACATTAATTAAAAAAAGATTGAAGTAAATATAAAAAGATAGAGACAAAGAAAAAGAAAAAGTAGGGAGTGGTAGAGAGAGAGAACGAGATATAAAGCGATATAAAAACAGAGAGGAGAGAGAGAGAGAGAGAGAGAGAGAGAGAGAGAGAGAGAGAGAGAGAGAGAGAGAGAGAGAGAGAGAGAGAGAGAGAGAAATCTTATTTAGCAAACAGAAGGGGTTGAGTCCTAATTTGTTTATGATAATAGAATGAATCTAGAAGTAGAATTAATAAAACAACCGAAATAATATAAAAAATAAATTGAATATTAAAATTAAAAATAAAATAAAAATTAATAATAATAATAATAATAATAATAATAATAATAATAATAATAATAATAATAATAATAATAATAATAAAAAAAAGCGTTACCGAATTTCTTCCATATTGCCTATTTAATAAATTTTCAAAAGTTTTTGCCTACTTAATTAATTTTCAAAGGGTTTTGCCTACTTAATTAATTTTCAAATGTTTTTGCCTACTTAATTAATTTTCAAAGAGTTTTGTCTACTTAATTAATTTTCAAAGGGTTTTGCCTACTTAATTAATTTTCAAAGGGTTTTGCCTACTTAATTAATTTTCAAAGGGTTTTGCCTACTTAATTAATTTTCAAAGGGTTTTGCCTACTTAATTTATTTTCAAAGGCTTTTGTCATGTTAATTAATTTTCAAAGGTTTTTGCCAAGTTAATTAATTTTCAAAGGTTTTTGTCAACTTAATTAATTTTTAAAGTGTTTTGCCTACATAATTAATTTTCAAAGGGTTTTTGCCTACTTAATTAATTTTCAAAGATTTTCGACTACTTAATTAATTTTCAAAGGTTTTTGAAAACTTAATTAATTTTCAAAGGTTTTTGCCAAGTTAATTAATTTTCAAATTTTTTTGCCAACTTAATTAATTTTGAAAGGTTTTTGCCAACATAATTAATTTTCAAAGGTTTTTGCCAACTTAATTAATTTTCAAAGGTTTTTGCCAACTTAATTAATTTTCAAAGATTTTCGTCTACTTAATTAATTTTCAAAGGTTTTTGCCAACTTAATTAATTTTCAAAGGGTTTTGCCTACCTAATTAATTTTCAAAAGGTTTTGGCTACTTAATTAATTTTCAAAGATTTTCGACTACTTAATTAATTTTCAAAGGTTTTTGAAAACTTAATTAATTTTCAAAGGTTTTTGCCAACTTAATTAATTTTCAAAGGGTTTTGCCTACTTAATTAATTTTCAAAGATTTTCGGCTTCTAAATTAATTTTCAAAGGTTTTTGCCAACTTAATTAATTTTCAAAGGTTTTTGCCTACTTAATTAATTTTCAAAGCTTTTCGCATTCTTAATATATAATATATATATATATATATTCTATATATATATATATATATATATATATATATATATATATATATATATATATATATATATATATATATATATATATATAACTTCACACTTAAGCTAACAAAAATTACTAGGCTAGGACAATTTATTTCAGTTTAAATTTGATTTATGTACCTTAAGTTTAATTAATTAATTAATTAATGAATACCACAGCGTGGTATACATGATGCCGTGAATGCATGACAGACCGCGTGCTTCTGGCAACACCGGTGCCTAAAATTAATATTAATTCTTCTTTTCTGTTTTATTTTTAAAAAAAAGTGAAAAATAAAATTTATCAAAATACTTTAACTTTCATTACTTTAACTTTCGTTGTGTGACATACGTTCTAGACTTTAACATTTATTTTTATATTTATAATTTATTTCACTTTGCATTATTTAAAAAAAAAAAGCGTGCATCTGGCAACATGTGCGCTGCTGTCGTTTTGTTCGATAACGTAGGTTTTTTTTAAAAAAATGACAGGTTTAACTGGAAGCAGATAACCAACATGAGCCCATTAATTATTATTATTATTATTATTATTATTATTATTATTATTATTATTATTAGTAGTAGTAGTGGTGGTGGTAGTAGTAGTAGTAGTAGTAGTAGTAGTAGTAGTAGTAGTAGTAGTAGTAGTAGCTGTATGAAATTTTCCCGTTATCCTATTTCATAAACTTTTTTGTGAAGCTGCATTTTGATCATAATTCAATACTTTTTAATATTTTTTTTTTAAATATTTTTCAATATTCAGGTTATGGTTATATTCTTCTACTTTAAAAAAAATTCTGTTTCCGGAAACGTTTCCGGTGCATGTTTGTTCAACCTACCCACAAACAAACAATCTTTGGACGAGGCTGATGATGATGATGATGATGATGATGATGATGATGATGATGATGATGATGATAACGATGATGATGATGATATTTAATATTTTTTATTTAAATTTTTTGTATTTGAAAACTAAAATAATTAATATAACAATATTCATTTGTATCCAAAATTATAATAATACAAAGTACGAAATAAATAAATAAATAAATGACCAAGGATAAAATTTGAATATAAATACATAAATAAATACAAGTATTGGAAAAATAAGATCAAATAATAATAATAATAATAATAATAATAATAATAATAATAATAATAATAATAATAACAATAATAATAATAATAATAATAATAATAATAATAATAATAATAATAATAATAATAATAATAATATGAAATCCATTTCCTCCTCGCTGGATATTGGAAGGGAATTTGATGATGGAAAGAAATAGTACCTAAAATTCTTTTAATATTTCAATTTCCAATTCAGATATAAAAAGTTCAACGAATGGAATATAATTAGTGACACGATAGTAATCTTCAGATTCAAGAATGGATGGATTTGAACGATATTTTAGCTTGCTTGTTATTCTTGGAATATTCATAACAACTCTCAGTTCTGCCCATATAGTTTTAGCTTCATGAAAGATCTTGAGAAAGTGATTGTTAGCATCATTGCACAGACCTTGTCGTTCTCTCTGTGTAGCAGTAGCCAGTTTTAAAAAAGATTTAAGATCGGTGTTTATTTTTTGTAAGTGTAGTCCAAGTGGTAGTCTAAGTGGTAGTCCAACTCTGAATACTTCACATATGACAAGTAAGGAAAGCAAAAAATGTGGATGTAATATAGCACTTTTTAGCAATGCTGCATCTCAAGAAGAATCTGTGCCTCTTCAGTTTTCAATTACATCTAAAGAGTCTAATACAGGCATTAAAACTTTTAAAAGTTCAAAGAAATCACTCACAGACTGGTATCTTTCTATCCGGCGTGTAACACAGTGTCTTTTCAAAGTTTTAACTTTCGTTGAGAATTCTAAATTTTCGATTTCTTTACATAAAATCTCTTTTCTTTTTGGTGAACTAAAAAAATAATGTGCTTTTGCAATGACTTCAATGCAACATCGAATTCCTACGACTTCACAAGACTTGAACACAATAAATTCAGAGAATGAGTGTGGATGAATCCTACAAACGTGTGCTTGTACTCCGTTGCAGGTACCCGACATCGTTGCAGCTCCATCATATCCTTGACCCCGAAGATACGCTGTATCAATGAATAAACAATCCAAAACTTTCTAAAGTTAGATCAGCCAGTTCTGTGCCTGTTAAATCACATGTAGGAACAAAATTTAGAAAAACTTCACATAGTTTTAGTGTCTCAGTATTAACATATCTAGCACAAATGAAAACTTGTTCAAAGCCGGATATATCCGAAGTTTCATCAACGAGAGTTGCAAAACATTTAGCCTTGCTAACAGTTTCAACAACTTGTCTCAACAAAGTAGCATTGAAGGCTTCTATTATGGAATTTTGAATTTGTGGACTAAAATATTTATAACCCTCTCCCTCTAAAGAAGTTCGCAGGTTGACATCACCTTTTGCTCTATACCGTAGTATTGCCCGAAAGTATCCTTCATTATTCTTGGGTTCTTCTGACATAGATATTTTACAAGAATCTAGATGGCCACGAAGAGTCAATTCTTGCCGACCACACAGTAATACTATTTCAATCACTGGAACAAGTCGTTTTCTGTTCTTCAATAGTTGTTGCCGCCTTTCCCTAATTATCCCGTTTTGAATACAGTTCAGGCCTTTCTAACACTTGCTCAAAACTTTCAGCATCAGCAACACAACCCACGTGATATTTTAAAAGAAGCATTGCGCGTAAATTTTTCATTGCTTTTTTCCAATTGAAGAAACCTTTCGAAACGAAGCGCCAAGGTTCTGTGAGTTGACCCCCCTATAGAAAATAATACACAGTATTTGTAGTATGCACTATTTTCCATCGAAGAATATACTAACCAATGAAATCGTTTCAGCCAATGATACTGAAAGTGAAGCGCATTGGTACTCCGTTCTTCACTTTCTGAAGACTGTACTTTTTGTACGTGTTCTGTACCGGTAAAGGCAAAATCTTCAGCTGGTTTCCATACGTTGTCTAAAATTCACCGTACTTCGCCAGAAGCTCTTTGGGAGCGGTTCTGGTTTATGTACATGCTTATATTATTGGGTCTGGATTCATTCTCCACAGATGTGAAAGCTTCGGGTTCTAAAGTATAAAAAGGTTCTGTAGATTTATAAGAAGCACTAGAAATTTCCTCTGTCCTCGTGTTCTGCCTTTTTATTAAAGATTTTGAAATGGAAAGTTGCTGTTTAACCTTCTTTTCAGAAATTTCTAAGTACCGGTTCGACTTTATTAGTAAATATTAACACAATAACACCATACAAAAATGAATATTCGCAGCTAATAATAATAATAATGAATAATATAATAAAATAATAATAATAATATAATAAATAATAATTAATAATAATAATAAAAGATTTTAATGGCATTAAAGACAATGTAGGCAAGAGGCTCTGGGGGTGATCTGATATTCATATCCCCTCTATAATTACGCCACTATATTAGATATAATAAATATATATATAATTAAAAAATTAAAAAATATATATATATATATATATATAATATATATATATATATATAATATATATATATATATATATATATTATATATAGGCCCTGTTATGTTTTAAGACTCAGTCAGTTTGATTTTTTTTTTTTTTTTTTTTAATATATGTTTTTTTATTATAATAACATGAATTTAAGTGATGGACATGATTCAAAAAGTTCGAAATATTAAAATTATTTAAAAATCACAATTATATATCTCGAAAAGTACGCACTTACAGAAAACCAATTTGCAATATTTTGAAATCAGCGGTATAAAGCTTATTAAAAACTGTTAAAAAAATTATATATTTTTTTCAATAAAGAAGATCTTTCAAAAAGTACGAACTTACAGAAAAAACAATTACATACTTGGAATCAGCGTGTAAAGTAAAGCACAAAAATGGTTAAAAAAAATATTAAATAAAAAAAAAAAATAATAAAAAAAAATTAGGGGGCTCGAGCCAACGGGGGAACAGAGGGGGGGACGTTTCCCATACCAGGTAGGGGAGGCTCGGGGAACCCCCGCGACACCCAATACCAAGAGCGGGGGTTCGGAGACCCTCCCAGGAGGAGGGAAAGTCTACCCTGTCGTTCCCCCGAAGGCCGAGAGACCCCGACTCCTGCCATCTTTTGCGGTTTACCCTTGGGATTTAAAAAGAGTTAAGAAAAAAAATTTAAAAACTGACGGAGTCGTAAAACGTACTGATCCTATATATTTTGAATCATGTTCGTCACCCCTTAAATTGACTGTTAGGATCATATACTAGAAATATATATAATATATATATATATATATATATTATATATATATATATATATATATATATATATAATATAATAATATATATATTATATTATATATTATTTATATATATATATCGGTGAAGGCCTACCATAAAGGAAGTAAAAACTATAGACTTTTGAAAGGAACGTTTATTTAGAAGAAAAGTTTACTATATATAGTAGAACATGAAAAGCAGTGTAATTTAAAAAAAAAAAAAAAAAAAAAAAAAAAAAAAAAATTTATTTTTTATATAATTACTTCTAGAGACGCTTTGTCTTGGTACTTTTTATGATCGTGCAACATTTTTTAATGGTTTGCGAGTTTATTTTTATTTTTTTTTTTTGAACTAAAGGGGACCCCCAAGGGATACCGCACCGATTGGCGGGGGCCGGGGGTCCTCGGCCTCCGGGAACGACAGGGTAGGAACTATTTCCTCCCCTTCGGGGAGGGTCTCCGGAACCCCGCGCTCTTTGGTATTTGGGTGTCCACGGGGGTTCCTCCGCCCCTCCCCTACGGGGTATTGGAAACGTCCCCCCCTCTGTTCCCGTCGGGTTCGAGCACCCTACTTGGCGTGGGTAAAATATTTATAATACAGTAATTTTACAACGGCCAAGTAGGGGGCTCGAGCGGACGGGAAGACGAGGGGGGGACGTTTTCCATACCCGTAGGGGAGGGGAGGGGAGGAACCCCGGCGGCGCCCCAACGGCCAAAATGCGGGGGTGCCGGAGACCCCCCCCGGAGGGGGGGAAATAGTCCTACCTGTCGTTCCCCGGAAGGCCGAGAGACCCGATCCTGCCATCGGTGCGGTATTCCCTTGGGGTTCCCATTAGTTTAAAAAAATAAAAAATAAATATAAACTCGCAACCATTAAAAAATGTTTCAACGA
>JABUQX010033284.1:25000-27500 GCA_015478945.1 Trachelipus rathkii
TATTATTATTATTATTATTTCGAAGTTCGACCCCTCGTCCAGATCTTAGGTAAAAAGTACCTAGAGTAGATCCCTTCCTATAGAATAGGACACTGCCCGCGAGGTGCATATAAAAAAAAACTATAAAATATAATGAGTTTTTTTTTCTAAATAAATGTCAAAAAAGACTACCTCACTACGTAGTTCAAGCCAGAAGGTGAAATGTTTCAAAATATTAATTAAATATAAAGTAAAAAAAAAAAATCATCTTTTAAGGGGGTGACTTGTGAAATTATATATATATATATATATATATATATATATATATATATATATATTATCTATCTGTATCTACATATACTAATATATCTCTCTAATGTATATATTATATTATATATATATATATATATATATATATATATATATATATATTATCCGGCTCCGTTCACCTACAGAAAATGTTTCTGGCTCCGGCTCCACTCAAACCCGTGGGGATCGGCGGGTCCGATTCCCATCCCGCAGCCGTGGTCATTTGTCTGGACGACCCAAAGTAACCATAAACTTGTGCGAATAGCTTAGTGAGGTATCAGTGAAAGATATCGTCATTCGCTGATATAGCTGTCAATTTTAGGTATAAATTACATATATTTTAGAAACAGATGTGATGTCCGGATGTCCCTCACAAAGGATGCAGATATTCGACTGAAACTTGGTGTTAAAACGGATGTTATATACATCGCACAAAACACAGAATGAAATGAAAATAATATGCAACAAAATGTCATAATTAAAATTTATTAACCTAACCTAACTATAACCCAACCCAACTTTACCTAATTATAACCCAAAAAGAATCCAACTCAACCTAACCTAACAACCCAACTCAACCTAACTATAACTAAACCAGAATCCAACTCAACCTAATTTAACCATAACCAAAAGAAAACAAAACTCAACCTGACCTAACTATAACCAAAAAAGAATCCAACTCAACCTAAGTATAACCAAACAAGAATCCAACTCAACCTAACTTAACCATAACCAAAACAGAATCATACTCAACCTAACCTAACTATAACCATAAAAGAATCCAACTCAACCTAACCTAACCATAACCAAACAGGAATCGAACTCAAACTAACTTAACTGTAGCTAAAACAAAACCTAACTCAACTTAACTCAACCTAAAGAACCCAACACAGCCTAACCTTGTCCTTTGAAAATATAATTCAATCTCTTTCTACTTTGTTTGTTATTCCTATTCCCAAGCCAAATTAACAAGCAGTAGTTTATATATATATATATATATATATATATATATATATATATATATATATATATATATATATATATATATATATAATATATATAATATAATATTATATATATATATAAAATAATATAATAATAATAAGAATAAGAATAATAATAATAATAATAATAATAATAATAATAATAATAATAATAACAGGGCGTTAAAGAAGGGCTTCTTTCTAAAGAGCATCTGGTGCTTATGATGAACTCCGTGGGTTGTGGTTGTTGTAGTACTTTAATAGGTATCAAGTAGGGTACGCCGACGTACCAGGTGCGGTGCGGTGCGGTGCGGTGCGGTGCGGTGCGGTACGGTGATCCACACAAATCCAGTGTACCGGTGCGGTGCAATTTTTAAAATATAGAGGTGAGCATTGAAACATTGAGGCCTACCTCCTTTTTTGAGGAGAGTCTTTGGTTCATTTTATTTTCTATTCATTCTCATTCTTCTTTCTCTATCCAATTCTGTCGCCAAATTAAAAAAAAGTAAACGTTATTCTTTCATTCACATTTCCTTCCTCATTTATTATTACCACTTCAATTTACAAGTTCACATAAACACTTTCAAACCTATGTCCGTTCGTGTATGTCGGAATTTGTATTAGACAATGCTTTCCCATTTATGCTCCTTCCCATTTGACCTATGTCCGTTTGTGTATGTCGGAATTTGTATTAGACAATGCTTTCCCCATTTATGCTCCTTCCCATTTGACCTATGTCCGTTTGTGTATGTCGGAATTTGTATTAGACAATGCTTTCCCATTTATGCTCCTTCCCATTTGACCTATGTCCGTTTGTGTACGTCGGAATTTGTATTAGACAATGCTTTCCCATTTATGCTCCTTCCAATTTGACCTAAGTCCGTTCGTGTATGTCGGAATTTGTATTAGACAATGCTTTCCCATTTATGTTCCTTCCCATTTGAAAGTCATATGATTCTCGAATCTTTTCCTAGGATGCGGAGCCGTTAGATTTTTTCCTTTAAAACTCCGACTCCGTCTCCAAACCCCTTTATTATAGTAAATATAATATATATATATATATATATAATATATATATATATATATATATATATATATATATATATATATATATATATATATATATATATATATATATATATATATATATATATATATATATATATATATATATATATTTTGTCTCCTATTTAAATTCCACCCAATACCTTACAGCTCCGAGGCTCCGG
>JABUQX010033284.1:32500-48532 GCA_015478945.1 Trachelipus rathkii
AAAGAAATAAATAAAATTAAATAACTCCGATATTATACAGTATATAAAAAAACTATATATATTATATATATATATATACTATATATATTATTATATATATATATATATAATAATATATATATATATTTATATATTATATATATATATAAAATAAATAAATATATATATATATATATATATATATATATATATATATATATAATTTAAATAACTTAATTACACTAAATAATTATATTTACTAAACTTATTATTAATTAGGTAATTAATCAGGATTATTAACTAATTTAATAAAAATAATAATAAAAAAAGCAATTTGTGTCCAAAATTTTTTTTAAAAAATCAAAAAAAATCAAAAAAATCCCCAACCCCGTTCTAGAGTATTAAAGCTACCGGTTCGTGTGAAAATATTGTTTCATATTTATAGTTTTTTCGAAAGTATAAAGTCGAGGTCATTTTATCATGATATTTGTTCCCCTATATCAATTTTCTATATTATTTTTTATGCATAATAATAACTGAGTAAATGACAAACAATTACTGAATTTTTTATTAAGAAAGACATTTGAAAAAGTAGAAATTTCGGTTAGTTCCGGCCGGAACCGGAACTTCCAAAAAATAGAGGTTCCGGTACATCTCTAAATTATATATATATTATATATATGTATATATATATACTATATATATATTATATATATATATATATATATATTATATATATATATATATATATATATATATATATAGTATATATATATCAGCATCCGCATCCGCGGATATTAAAATCAAACATTCACATCCGCGGATGACATCTGCAGCAATCACTAAATATATATATATATATATATATATATATATATATATATATATATATATATATTATATATATAATATATATATATATATTATATATATATATATATATATATATAATATATATATATATACTATATATATTTATATATATATATAATTAATATATATTTAAATTTTTTTTTTTTTGACAAGTCATTTGAGTTGTCACAAAATTTCACTTTATGTGATACAGATAAAATCGATTATCCCTCTCTCTCTCTCTCTCTGTGCGTGTGTGTGTGTGTGTGTGTGTGGTGTGTGTGGTGGTGTGTGTGTGGTGTGTTGTGTGTGTGTGTGTGTGTGTGTGAAATAAACATCATTAATAACCCTCTTTCAATTTTTTTCATTTGGCTTAACAATAATCTTTGCTTTGTGATATATCACATTTGGACAAATACCAAGCTTAAATCAGATATGGAGACAAGAACACTTAATCAAGATCAAGAAAAAATTCCCCCTTTAATGGGGGAAAAAAAAAAATTTTATTAAAAATTATTTTTTTTTGGGCCCCCCCCCTTAAAAAATCTTCCAAAAAAGGGATATGTTGACAATTATTCATCCATGTAAGTCACAACTTCAGGACATCAAGATATACACTATATCCCAATTCGCTTATAAGCATAGATATCTTTTCCCTCAAACCAACGCATATCACCCAGCTTTGACTAGAACTCAGAGGACGGCCTTACTCGAAAGATATATCTAAAGATTTTTCTTAATTCTTATTATATTGAAGCTGAAAGGAAGTAAGCTTTAGTCACATACATAACAAGTTATTTTGTCTTTTAAATACACTGACTGTTCGATTTTAAATTATTTGCTCCATGAAGAATCTGAGATTGTCTAACTAACTTAACTAAAAGAAAATGCGCTGAAGTATACATATTTTTCCTTATTTTATATATATCTTAAATTATTAATTATTATTATTATTATTATTTATTATTATTATTATTATATTATTACTATTATTATGATATAATTCTTTAACCGAATGTAGACTTTATATTATTATTACATGATTTAAGATCGTTTCTTCGGGCCTTGTTGTTATTAATTATGTCGAATAAAACCCTTCATATTTATAAATATTTTGTTTTTCGTAATAAAAATATCTATCATTTGTGAATGTTATTAAACACCTAATCCTACTCATTTGTGAATTTATTTATTAAAACCTAATCCATCACTATAGATTTAATTAAAAATACATATAATATAAATAATATATATATATATATATATATATAATATAATAATATATATATATATATATTAATTTATATATTAAATAATATATAATATATATAATAATGGAAAATACATATTAATTATATATCTTCTAAATTTTGTATATTTTAGTTCCTGATTTTGGATATAATAAACGCGAGTAAGAAACTCATCTATTACAAACCTGAAAATATATATATATTAATTATTTTATTAATTTATAATATATAAATATTATATATATAAATAATAATAATATAATATATATATATATATATAATAAATAATATATAATAATTTAATATATATTATATATATAATAAAATTCAAATAAAAAAATTTTAAAAATGTTTATGTATTCAAATGATGGCTAGTAAAGTTTAGATTTCTTACAGGCAATATGAATGAATAACTTCGCGAGACGCATCACCAAGATTATATCTCGGTGAGTCGGTTATGCTAGCCTTTGAATGTCTGGAGACTCTTCAAGAATGTACCTTTTTTTGTGAAATGTGGTGACTTAAACTTTGATGAGGGATACGGTTTAGGCCTCACCCTGTGAAATTAATAGGGCCTAAATTTTAGGATAAGCCTTTGTGTAGACGGGCAATTTAATCCTAATTACCAGGTAAAAGTAAATTCGCCGAATATAGACCAAGAATCATTGTTATTATATTTTTAGGTGAGAAAATATACTTTACAGAAGGACCATTGAAGAAAATGCTGGCTACGGAAAATAAGTATACAGTTTACGTATTAAAGTGCAAAAAATGACTTATTTCACCTATAATCTATGCTCGAATTATTGGAGTAGAGGGCTAATCCTGTGATCTGCTATGAGGTGACTCGTATGTATGGTGTGAGAATTAGTTTTATCGTCTTTTGAAAATAACCTGTTCTTAAACTTGTATTTGAGATGTTGGTGTATGTCATCTTTAGACCCTAAACTCATTAAAGTATTTAGGGAAAGGGGAAATTAGGGAAGTTGGAATATGATTCCCTCATTTATTTATAAGATATTTCTTTACGTAAGATCTACTTCTCCCTTAGTATATATAATAAAATATTAACAATATAGGAGATATAATTGTCAATCATGAAGAATAGATAATAATTGAAATTTCACTAGTTCATAAGCTACACCAGGCTATCAGACGTATAATGAGCACACACCCGCAAAGAAGAGCAGCCAACCGCCCGCCGCGTGCGCCCAGGCGCAATATTTCGCGTTCCCGAGCCCGTCGCGCGGACGAGCGCCCACGCGCAAATAATATCACGCCAGCGAATGAAAATATATATATATATATATATGGATCATTGCCAGAATAATACGATATATATAGGTGACCCCTATCAAGTTAAATGAATTACGAGCATAATAGGTTTAGCCTAATAGTAGTATAAAAATTTCTCACGGGATAATAGCTTGTAAACCTAGGCAATTTATTTTGTGTTATTATGGAATAGTAGTACAATATTGTCAGTTGGTGAGTGTGGGGGGTTGTAGTTGTAAGTTGTCTATGTAGGTGGATAATGTATGCAAGGAATGAGCAAAGATAATAAGTTGCGAATAAGAGAGATAAGTTACCCAACACTAACGATGCTTTAAATATATCGAATGGTCCAAATTATATTCGGACGTAGTGCTGCTGTATAGTCTCCATAATTTTGAGAGGATGGCTAGAAAGATCTTACAATTTTCTTTATGGAATTTAATAAGCATCTAATTATTTGGGCCCCTGTGATCTAGATGTCCAACCTGACTTTGTAACATAACAACATTAATATCATATTACATAAATACATAATATATAAGACAGTATACACTATACACTATACACACATACACAGATCTCTTATTTCTGTGGCTTAAATCGCATATGACATAAATAAACACCTTATTTTGCGATATTATACCATGCAACATAACTATTAGACACATCGAATCACGTCACCCCCCGTAACAAACATCAATAACTTATCTCTTTTGAAACCTCTACATTATGTTTTATGTATAGTAACTATTACCAGAAAAGGACAAGACGATTCATCCTGGACACTAAAATTTGGAAGAGCGAGAAAACTGCAGGTTAGTTTCCTTTTCGAAGTTCAAAAGAAATTAGCGTAAATGGGTTGTATGGAGAGAGAATTATAAGTAGAATAATATGATGTAAGAAAAGGTGAAATGATATTGAAATAGATAAAAATAAAATAGATAAGATTAATATATATATAGTAGAATAGAGAGTTATATTTTAGTATAGAATATTATAAAGAGCATTTTTATTAAATTTAACATTCGCGCGGAAATAATTGACGCCTGCGGAGCGCCCAGCGGCTTGGGCGGGATAACGCGGAAATATTGCGCCTGCGCGCACGCGGCGGGCGGGGTTGGGCGGCCTTTGCGGGGAAGGGTCATTGCTGGAGCCCTGGGTGGGATGATGAGCTTTAAGAAACATAAGTGAATTTAGATTGATGATAGTCTATTACTAGTGATAAGAGTGAAAAGGCAAGCCAATTAAGTAAATTCTTCCCCCATTATCAAGAATTTTAAATCTTAATATGCAGAATTCAACCTAATAGATTTTCACAATTTTCTCCTACATAATTGTTTCTTTAACTTTCTTTACACCGCTTAACATCTAAAATGACTATGATTTTCACAATGAGTTGGTCAAAAAAGATAATATAAAACACACACGCAGAGACTCAAGTACAAGTCTTTAACCTACCTCAATTCAAAAGGCGAATAACATAATATCGTCGGGACTCAAATACACACCTACGGGAAGGGAAGAAAGATATCGAAAATAACTAGACTCGAAAATGAGAATCTCGTTCGAGACTTCGCCCGCTACATGCGACTCGACGCTCCAAGCTAGGAACACATGCCTTTCCGATTGATATTATTAACGCTGAGACTATAAAGAGTATCTAATAGTCCGAAATCCGCATAAAAAAAAGAAAGAAGAAAGATAGAGAATATTCAGTTGAAAATAGATTGAAATATTTTAGAAAAATAATAATAACAGAATGATTACTTGGTACTACAGGAGATTCCTTTTGAACCTAGTATTAAGAATATAAAATTAGCCCGTCTTAACAAATAATAAAAGGGACTTAATCCTAAATTAGGACATAATAAAAAAATAATTAAAATGAGCCATATATCAGAACGTCTTTTCACTCCACGACAATATTTATTTTTATTAAATAACCACAATAAACAAATAAAAGTAAGATACGGATCGCACACGAATAAATAAGTTTGAAATATATTGACTGGAATTAGGCTTAAATCTTTAGATCTATGCAGAGCGTATACTAATAGATTTAAGGATTATCCCATATAATAAAAAGACAATTTAGACCTAACCTAAATTAAAAATACAATAAGAAATCTAAGTATAGTGTTGGTTAATGCTGAATTTTTGCTGTCGTCTATCAGGTCATGTTGAGTTCGCTAGATTTCATTAATTTACTGTAGAGTCAGATTATATCACGTGCGGGGTTGTTGTGTTCTCGTGATGGATTGTCAAACATAATGATCATAGGTATCATTAACCTCTATATAATCAAGGAAAATTCATCAACGTAATTCAAATATTTTCCAATAAAAAATAATTAATAAAATAGATTTTGTGAAATGTTGGCATGATAATGAAATAAAAAAACGTAAAAACTTAAATATAAAATTACATTAATTACTAAAATTAATAATATAATAAAGATTTAACTATAAGGAAACAGTGATCAAAACCGAAAGAAAAAATTCCAATGGGCCTTGGATAACAATGCAAAAAGCAAAGAAAACACAATGGGAGGAAATAACACTTTGAAAACGTTTATGACTATGGTTGAACATCAGGTGTTAATTAAATTAAATGAAGTAAATAAGAATGTGAAAAGATGATAATTGTTATTATTTTAAAAATATAAAAAAAGACTAAAATAGTAGAAGATTTGGAATTATATAATGAGAAAAAAATACATGTTAGTGAGTACAGACGTTGTACGAAAAACATAATTAATGTATTGTAATAAGATAATGATAATATTTAGACTTATTACATGCTAAAGATAGGGATAGAGTATTAAGAACGCACAGTATGTTACAATAGAACAATTAACGATAGGAGCACTTTAGCTTGAAAGAAAATAGGATAGGGGGAGGTCACAACGAGGAGGACTAGACAGAAAGTACCTTAATGATTACTGATTTCTCTCACTTGCTTTAAAAAGGTACGTAAAATATAATGTTGTTTAAAGGTAAATTTCAGAAAGAAATATTTACAAGTATAAACGTTATTTTAAAAACTGATAGTTATAGAAATTTAATAGACAAAAAAAGATTTACTTTTTGGTTTCTGAAGGAGCATCAAAGTTCTCTCTTAATCAGGTTTTAACCAAAGAAACCCTTCGAACTAACTGCTGGCATCATCTTTGGTATGAGTATATTATGTGCTTTATTAAAATTAAAACATAAAATGTTTCTTAATAAATTATACCGTTATTAATGATGTAAGTGACTGTGCCGTGGGATGTGTAATGTGTGCTCGTGTGTGTGTGGTGTCGCTGTAAAAATCAATGTGCTGCAGTGTAATGTAAACCTGTGTGGTAAGTAAATAAATAAATACGAAAGCTGTATGAAGGAACCAACCAAAATGAACTGATAGTCAACATCAAGGAAGATTAAAAGATCATGTAATGTGAGGTAAGTAATTAATCTGTGTGAAGTGTAAAGTAAATCTGGAGTGTGTAGTGTAAGTGTAATGTAAGTGATCTATGAGACAAAAGTAGTAGGAGTTGATTTAACTGAGATGTATGCCGAGATAAATATAGAAATTGAGTGTATAATATAAATATCATTAAGTGGATTAATGTGAAAAGGATAGAAAAATAGAGTAGTTGAGACGCATAGAGATGTATTGCACGTCGAAAATAACGACTGAAGTTGGTTAAACAAATTAAGTGTCTATGGGACAGAGGTACAACAAAATGAGAAGTGGTGGCGAAGTGGATCTCATACCTTGGTCACATATAAAAAGAAATCACATGTATTTATTAAGAATAAGAAAAGATGAAAAAAAAAAAGATCTAATGAGAGAGAGAATGTGAGAGTGAGAGAGAAAAATAGATGTAAAAAAGAAAAAAAAAAAAAAAAAAAAAACAGGCCCCCCCGCCAGGAGCACATGTGCTGTGTGAGTGGTGAGTGTGCCCGCAACCCTGGGGCCCCGACGCAGTGTGTGTGTGTGTGTGGTATGATAGGTTTGTTATGTTTGTATGTAATTTTCTAAGAAATAAATAATAACAATAAAGCCTACTTATCGAACCAAGGAAACAGAGGATAAGTGTACAGACAACGACGAAGTTATTAAATGAATATGATAATAAAGATAACATAATATAAGTAAAATATTAAAACATTAATTAAAAAAAGTCATCAATAAAGAACAATATTACTAACCAATTAAATTAATAAAAAATGAAATATATATCAAAATGTACTTAACCATTAGAGATACACTTGGGACATCGATTTTCAATATACACATTAACATAGATAACTCAATGGGTAACTAAATACAAAGGGCGAAGTATATTGGAAAAAGGGGGTATTAATGAGGCAGTAAAGCAGAAGATTAACTTTAATAACAGTGGGATGTAGGATGTGGAAAGCAGTTACACAAAAGCCAGAATGTAATAGGAGAGAAAAGTTTAAAGCATTACAACCATAACAGAAGTAAAAATAAAGACACAAGAAAAAAAAAACATAGAGATATAAAAAAAAAAAAAAAACTTAAAAAGCAGCAGAGTAAAGCAAGTGTGTGGCTCACACACCGAGACAAGCCATCAACAAGAATTGCAACATGCACGCTCACACATTAGAAGTGCTCTCACGTCAAAAGGCCGATAAACTCTCGAATATTATGAAATAGACCTAAGCTTAACATTTACTCAAAAATAGAAAATAAAAAAAAGAGTAAATGTAAGAGGTTAAAGTAGAAATATGTGGACGTGCGTAGTAAGTGTCAGTACACCAACCCCGATGTTTAACAAAACAATATAAAGCAAGGTTTGACACTTGAAATAAAAAAAGCGAATAGTTAAAACATGATGTATAAAGCAGGTAAAAACAGGGAAGAGATCAGAAGATATTTAAAGCAGAGTATAAACAGGATAAATAACGAAAAAGTCATTACTAATTCCCGCCCTAGGGTTAGGTAAGACAACCTCTATTGATTTACTGATTTACTGCTTTAAGGTATGTAATGTTAATAAAAATATGAGTGAGTTAAAGCAGAAAACAGTTAAAAGTTAAAAACAATAGTAGAATTTTAAATGCCATCTATAGAAGAAGAAGCAGTTATAATTATAACAAAGATAAAAATAAACAACAGTAAAACAAGAGCATACTAATCCCCCTAGTGTTAGTTAACAACCTCTGTGAGATATTACTATTTAGCGATCTTTAAAGGTAGTAATGTGTAATAAATATTGTGAAGTGTGAAAAGAGCACAGTAAGAGAGAAGACAAATGAGTAGAAGGTCTAGAGAGAGCAGTGAACATCCAAAAAATCATATGTGAGTTATATAGCAGTAAATCTAAAAGTTAAGAAGTAACAAAGCATTAAGAGGCGACTTGACTAAATAGACCCCTTCTCAGTTAGTTAAAAACCATGCTATTGATTATCATATGAAAATTATACTGCTTTAAGGTCTTTCTACAACTATACAGCTAATGTTAGATTTAATAAAGAATGAGAGTTTAGAGCACTAAAGATAAGGAGATAGAGAGAGGGAGCTGAGAGAAATGAGCCATGAGAGAGAAGAGCACCGAAGAGGTTGAGTATCGGAGAGGTATTAATAAAAATGTAATTTCCTAAAGATTATACATAGTTAATACATCATAGAGAGATATAAAAAAACTGTAAGTTGTCTATAATGAGTGTATATATATGAATGATAGTGCTATGATAAAGGCCAGAATAGGAAAGCTCTCCTCTCGTCGTCTCTCTTCTCTCTCTCGAAACTGAATCTACTAGTGAGACACACGAGCTAGCACGTGTCGATATCAGCTGCACTTACTACGATATCATCAAGAGTAGCCTAATAACCGATGCTCAGATGAATTTTTCGTTTCCTTCTGAAAGTGACGAGTTTTGCGGTAACCGCACTTCGATTATTACTATTGTAGCCGGATCGATAACAATATAGTTATGCAATATGTGTGTTTATATAGAGGTATCATCTCCACTCACCCCCTCGAACTCGTATGTGTAATTAAACGTGTCATAGTCGACTGTGGTGTAGTATGTGTGATGTGTGTGTGTTTTAGTGAGTGTAAATGTCAGAAATAATATTAGTGTTAGTGTGTATATAAGTTAATATATAAGATGTGTATTGTGTTAGAGAGAAGTATAAGTAATAAGTGTGTGTGTAGTGTGATTAGTAGTGAGTGTGTGTGTGTGTGTGTTGTGTGCGTCTTAGTGTGATTTGTGATGGTAGTATGATGATGATTGTGATAGTGGTAGTGATGTGTGCCTACGGATGGAAATAAGATTAGAGATAGATCCAATAGAGCAGGTCAGGATTACCTACATGACCTTATGTTAGCACAGAACCTACCAAAGGACTATGGCATCAGTTACCTGATGAAGCTTCAAGGCGGGACGGAGGTAAGGTTGCAGGAGTAAAGGATAGAAGGATGTTAATTAGCTAGCGAACTAGGTAAAGAGTGGGACGCCTAGTTACGTTAGGTTAGGTTAGGTAGACTCACGCTGTACGTATAGTAAATGTAGAGTTATTGTCTAGTTTATATGGTAGGTTCACTTGGTTGAAGTATAAGGTTATATAGTAAGGATCAGTTAGGAGTGACAAGGGATATTAGATTAGGGATGATAGGACTTAGGGATTAAATGAAGGAGAGGGTACCGGCGAAAGGGCAATGTCGAAATATCATGTCAGAACAAGGTTAATATATAAATGAAGATATACGAACCTCTCATCTCTTACTGCATCTCATGCGATTATCGTACTTTACTAAACGTCTTCATCGTACTACTCGTCTGACTGCGAGATACAGGATCCCATCTAATCGATTCGGTATCTACTCTCGGTACTTACTTATATTACTATCTATCATCCTCGTACTCTGCTGATATATCTCTCTGCACGATCATCTTATAGCGATAACTCGTAGGAAGATTAAGATTAGAATAAATAGATAGTTAAGATTATATTTAAGAGATATATATATAAATAGAATTAATTAATATATATAATTAAATGATAATAGAGGTAGGTTATAGTAATACGTATTGAGTGTTAAGGGGCGTAGGTTACTATATTACAGATGCGGAAGATAGTTAAAAAGAAGAAAAGAAAAATTGATTAGTAAGTGACAATTAATAAGACGTGCAATTGGAGAAGAAATGATGGTGACTGAAAGCGGCGGCGCGGCTCGCGCTATCTGAGTAATCAAAGAGAGGCATAAAGGGAAAGTTAATGAGGCCAGTGTCACATATTAAAACGGTAAAATTATATTTCAAAGGAATCTCCTATTTCCCAGCTCTATATATAGGTATATAGAATACTATATATATATATAGTAGCGTATAGACGTTTGACAGCATGTCTGTGAGTGAAAGTATAAAATACATGAGAAAATACAGGCAAATTGAATATGCTCAACAAGCTTATCCGAAGAATTATATCATCTTTGTGAGGAAAAAAAAGAGACTAAATGGGAAATAGCACTTAAAATCTGCTCAAAACGAACGGCAAGGCTAGTTTTAAGTACAGACTGGCACACATCAACACAAGAAAAAAAAAGTGCGATTTAGGAGTAGTTTAGTCAAAATAAGTTCAAGTGCAGGTCTCCGGGATGCCGAAGTATAGTAAGAAGGAATGTGAAAAGATTAAATATAAGAGACGGAAGAAAAAAAGAACAAAAATAATACGAGAAAGACGAAAGCAAGTCGGAGCTGCCAATAGGTGAGTTAGTCATATCTACCAAGGGCTGTCGTCCTACTAAGGGGGAATCAGCCAAGAAGCTGTACGCGAAAGAGTGGGAAACAGGAGTAAAAAAGGCGGACGAGAACCATATCTGAGGGTCAAATATTACACACAGATAAGAGTGAGATGTATAGGACAAGAAGTAAGATAAGCGAAAGCTTGGGTAAGATAGGGGAATTAGTAGTAAAACACCACAAAAAAGGGATAGACTCGCACGACGTAAAGTGTCTGTGGGGTAGGGCGGGTGCACAGATGAAACATTACTCAACCCAAGGGGGGACCAGAAATGTCGAGACAGTGGGCCGAAGTGTAAGGTCTTCCATTGACGTTTAAGGTGGCCGCAAGATATGAAAAGGATGGAGAAGGAGAGATAAAGAAGATGTAAGATAATTGACAGCTGAAAACTTTAAGAGATAGAATAGAATGTAATAGCGCTAAAAGAAGCGCATGATAGATTAGTAGAATACCATGTAATGCTGACCAAAATAGTTATAGTGATATTGCTTAGAAACAAGGTTACAAGCGTGTGGAATGGTAAACAAGTTTGAGGGTAATCAATAAGGTTTGTTGTCGAGAGCATGAAAAAAAGGACCCAAATAGGGTTTCTGATAGACCATGTGAAAACCTTCCAGAAGAGTACAAGAAACTAATAGAGTAAAAGTAAATAGTGATAATGACTTATATAAATATAGAGTGACGTAAGTACACAGTATAGTTTAATCAGGAATAGAGGATATTACAAATCTAACGGGACTAAAGACATAATACATTATGGCAGAAGTCAGTATATACCTACATTATATTAAAAGAATATATATAATAATATAAATATATACAGTCACATTTTATATAGGACTGAATGCTCAATAAAGCAATGGGGAAGTGTTCGAGTTGTGATAAATGTAAAAAATAAATAATTGAACTATGAACTAAAGAATACTTATTAAGGTGGTCATGTAATAATATATATATATAATAATTTAATATACTAGTAATATTTAATATTATAAAAATTATTTAATATATATTAGTTAATATTATTTTCGAAAATATGATAAATAATTTTTATATAGTGCTCAAGTGGACAGTTATACATATCGTCCAGACGAGAATACTAGACAAAAAATATTATAACGGCGTATCAGCGCTTCAACTATAAATATCAATATAACAATGCTAATGCATATACCATTATTATCATATTAGTTAAATATATGGCCATAAAATGCAATGTGACAATAATTATATGATAAAGTTAGATGAGAATGAAGATTGCTTTATAGATTGGGTAAAAAACAAATTTTATATCTCTCTTATCTACGGCCTTTATATATATATATATTTACGATCTAGATAAATTATAATGTAGAGACTATAAATACGAAGAGCTATTAAAATGATTTTTAGATTTTTTTTTAGGCATGATTATTGAACCGATTGATTAACCAAAGGTTATTATTTTATATGCAGCTAATCTTAATAAGATAAGTGGAGAAAAAATTTAAACATGTAAAATTATAGATTACTTATAAAAAAAATATAAAATTCAGATAATAGAGTTTAAATATATTATAAGTGGTTTTTTATTCTACTGAATAACGCCTTTAGATTCATCAGAGTTACGCATTCAGTTATTATAATATATATGAGAGATAATATATTTATTATATAGATAGTAATATATATATATATAATTATATAATATTATATATAATATAGTATATAATTTAATATAATATAGATAATATATAATAGATATATATTAATATATATATATAATATAGAATTATAGTAAAATATTATATATATATTGCCCCAGATGTGAGAAGTATTATATAATTATAATATAATAATATATATATCATAATATATATATATATATTAATATAATAATATATAGATTAATATTATAATATATATATATTTAAATTATTGTTGCCATAGCTCAAGTCATTAGAAAGGAAAACCCACAATATTCACATACTCTAAAAAGACATACAAACAGATAGATATATATATAACTAACCGAGGATGAAGAGAACTAGTAATATGCTCAAGTGTGCTGGTAATGTTAGCGTGACAAAAATTTATTATTAACAACACACAAAGAAACACTGTAGTAATAGACCAAAAACAAAAAGCAAGAACAAAAATCAGAAAAAAAAAAAAAAAAAAAAAATAAAATTATGACGATAACTATCAAAATAAGCTACAGGGAGAAATATGGAAATAGATACAATTTTTGGATATCCTTGTTTAAAAGAATTTTTAGGTAAGGAAAAGTTAAAAAAAAATAAAAATATTAAAACATAAAAATATAAAATAAAAATGAGACGTATAATTTATTATTATTCAGTTTTAATGTTATATTAATATTACATAGTAATTATATATTATAATATAGTATATCTATTATATGACTTAAAGAGTTATTACACTAGGTACAATTTTAGTAGTGGCATCATGAGGCAACGACGAGGAGAAACACATATAAGTTTAGGTGACTTTTCCATACCGCCCAGTACGTTAAGGAGGGAGGGCGGAGGAACGCCCCTCGACACCCAAATACCAAAGAGCGGTAGTTATTTTTTAATAATCTTTTAATAATATTTGAAATTTGAGTAAATTATTAAGAATGGCAAAAAAATTATTAATAAACCTAATATCACAAAATATTAGTAGTTCTCTCTTAAATATGAGAGCTTATCTTCAATCTATTAAATAAATACCGTTCAGTTATACATTTGATCGTTTCACACGTTTGCGATCTGAATTTGTGTATATGGACGACATACTGAAGACATAATATATTTATAGCTAAGAGATTAATGTTATGACGAAAATCTACTTATTAAGATTAATTATATGAAGAATTAAGATTCAGAATGCACTTTAAGGAAAAACTCTATAAGACTGTTAAATTTTAACTACTAATTAACTATACCATATATACAAAGTTGCGAGTATTATGAACAGCAACATATTTCAGTCTCAATATTTAAAGAGAAAACATAAAACATATCTGAGAAAAATCTCAAATGAATAAAGATTATATATTTTATTATAAAATTACAAATATATCACAATAGTAACAAATAAATGTATTTATCTTTAATGTCTTCCATAATATAAAAAATTTCAGTTCCTTGAAACTTTAATAAATAGTAAGAATTTCTTGTTTGGTTTTTAGTACAAAAATATATTATTTACAGGATAAATGCTGGGGATAATGTAGTAACGATAACAATAAAAATAATCTTTAGCTCTTAGACAAATTAATAATTTTAGTGACGTAATAAAGTTATAGTAACTCTATATATATATATGATAATTATATAATATATATAATATTATATTATTTATAAGATATATAAATATATTATATATATATAATTAATATATATAAGATTACATATATATGAATTAAATACGATATATATAATATATATATTAATATATATATAATTATATATAATTAGAATATATATAAGATTAATAGAGATATAGTAATAGTAAAATAAACCCACCCCTATCTACATATATATTAGGACTTTAGATCCCTAATTAACTTCAACTCAGTTTAAAACATGCTACCATTAAGATTCTAATTGATTATATCTCAGAACCTTTATATCATCACACGCCTACTTACACCACGCACAACTTGAGCACACATCGACACGCTCACACAAAAACAACACACACACACACAACTTAACACGAGACAGAACAAGCCTCACAATCGACAATGTAGAATAATGTAATTGGAGAAATAAGCAAATACATTTCATTATATCATATAATATACTGAAATTGGAGAATAAAAGCATAATAAAGGAATAAATATGATGGCTTAAGAAAGGTGGGTTTTCATAACCCTTTTTAACATTAACCACACCAATAAATAAAATATATATAATAACAATAGTAGTAGTATAATTAAATAACATTATATTATATAGATATATATATAATATAGAAATATATTAATAAAATATTAATATATATTAATATATAATAATATAATATATATATAATAGATATATAAGAGATTAATAGATAGATATAAATGAACGTACATAGTGAGTCAATAGGAGTATGATGTATATAATATATTATATATATATATAGATAATAGTGAAAGGGTTAACGAATTTGAAGAATATATATTACAATGAAATTATATGATTATAGGGATTTAGAGAAATAACTAACATCACTATCTATGTTAGCATACAGACAGATAAAATAAGCATTACACAGTTAGTAGAGATGTGATAGAATAGAGTAGGAAATATTATATAATATAGAATTATACGGAGTGAGATGAAAACGATGGAATAATAGGTTAGGGAGGGTGGGACTGGATGTAATATGAGGGGTGTAATATTTGTTAAATTAAGGTAGCTGAGTGTCATGTGTCTTAATGGAGGCATTCGTGGATATTAAGAAAAGAATGACTAATCTTAGAATTGATTAGTTTAAATAAGAAAGAACATATAACGAGAAGGTAAAGAACATGAGTAGAACAGCAGCAAAAAAAATATTACAATAGTCCGAAGATAGAGATAGACTTGGTAGAGTCAGTATAGACGAGGTGCGGGGCGGCAGGTGCTGCAGCGGTCGGAGCGACATAAGGTATCAGGCAGGATAGGATACCTTGCGGTAGAGTTATAAGCGAATAAGAGCGTGGATTGAGAACTTCACGATACGCCCCCCCACCCTTAGTGAGGGGGGGAAATCCACGCAGAAAAAAAAAAAAAATAGATAATAAATTAATAAAAATAAAAATTATAAAATAAATAAAAATCTAAAAAAAGAAATAAAAAAAAAAAAAAATAAAATAATAAAAGAAAAAAAAAGTAAATAAATAAATAAATAAAAAAACACAATGTAAAGTAGCTGAGATATTCAACAGAAAAATTACGGAGGG
>JABUQX010033285.1:0-11206 GCA_015478945.1 Trachelipus rathkii
GAGAGAACTTATATATATTACTATATAGTATATATATAATATATATATATAGGTAAGGTAACCAAATAGGCAGTGAAAACTATAGACTTTAAATAAAATTATTTATGACAGAATGTTCCTATTATTGTTTCCCAATTTAAAAACGTTTACGTTGTAAATAAAGGTAGAAAAAAATATTTTGGTCGTTATTTTTGTTATTGTCTTTTTAAAATAAATGACGCTTACTTTTGCGTAGTCTATTTTTTTGGTACATTTGTTTTATCCGTGTTGCAGATTTGCTATATGCGGTGTCACGAGAATATAAAAGTTGCGAATTTTTTTTTACTCGTACACCTGTTAAGTAATATTTTTATTGACTTGATTGACGAAAAAAATATAGTTACTATTAAAAAAAAAATGTAGTTTGAGAATGTATGTTTATTTAGTATCAAAAACTTAAACTCTGTATAATTTAAACTAAAAGTAAATTTAAACTGTAAATTAGCGTTTGAAAAAATTTTGTTAATTTTTTTATATAGATTAAACTTTTTAGAGACTGCATGGCTTGTCCCGCGTTCTTTTGTGTGTGTACCTTTTTATAGATTTGCAACACTTTCTAATTGGTTTGCGAGTAAGAAACGTAATATTTTTTTTTGTATCTCTTTAGTATATTTTTTATTATTTTTGGATTTCATTGTTGGCAAGAATTCTTCTAAACGAAAAAAGTTCTCCACTTTCCCATTTCATATTTAACACATTCTCTACGGAAGAATATTTCATATAGCTCTGGAATTTTGAATTTTTCTTCCTTCCGTAAGGTTGCTAGTTTTGTTCTTAGGACTCCTGAGTTTTTATTTTTATAAGTTTGTGACGTCTACATGAAATAGTTAAAAAATGTTTTTTAATGTTTTCAAGTTTTTCTTTAAAAAAATTGTATTATGTTCAAATAACTTATTAATTATGTTTATGTCAAGAAGTTCTTAATAAAAATTATGAAAAATTACAAAGAATGGTTGTAGAATTAGTCAAAGTTCTCCTTCTACCTCTACATTGCATATATATAATATATATGATATGTTTTATAGTATAATTATTATATTATATAATATGTATAATTATATATATAATATAATATATATATATATTAATAATATATATATATATATATATTTATCATATATATATATATGATATTATATATTTAAATAATTTAGTTAACGCTAATACTATTAATATTATATTTCATTTATTTTTAAACTAAATGGGACTGCTCAAGGTAGAACGCCAAGATGTACAGAGTCGGGTCTCTCGGCCTTCCGGAAAGACAGTGTAGGACTATTTCCCCTCTCTCGGGGAGGGTCTCTCGAACCCCCCGCTCTTGGTATTTGGGTGTCGCGGGGGGTTCCTCCGCCCCTCCCCTACGGGGTATGGAGAACGTCCTCCCCCTCTGTCCCGTCGGCTCGAGCCCCCTACATGGGGAGGTGTAAAGAATACTATATATATTATATATTATTAATATATATATATATTATATAATATATGTATATATATATATATATATAGTATATATTATATATATATATATATATATATTATAATTATATTATATTATAATTATATTTTTAAATAAGTATATTCATAATATATAATATATATAGTATATATTTATATATATTATTATATATATATATAATATAAGTAGTATATTATATATATATATATTATATTAATATTATTATATATATTATATATTAGTATATATATATATTATATATAATTTAGGTTAACCCCTATAGAAATCACGTACTTAAATACGCTATTCGTAGGGCAAAAAAATGGTAAAAAAAATAAAAAAAGTAACCAAGGGAACGCTGGACATTACTGCCTATCTTCAAATTTTTAGTCTCGTAAATTTTTGTTGAAATTTATCAATATTGGTAAATATTTATAGAAGTAAGTATATACTGTATATCTTTTTTTTTTTTTTTTTTTTTTATTTTTTTTAAATACAATGCTTTTCATGTTCTACTTATATATAGGAAACTTTTGTACTAGAATAAAGTTTGCAAATAAACCGTATACTTTTTTCCTCTTTGTGTAAACTTTAGCAGTAGTAGTATATATAATATTATGATAGATAGTATTATATATATATTATTATTATATATATTATATATATTATATATATATTTAATATAAATATATAGTATATATTATATTTTATTACATAGTATATATATATTATATTATAGTATATTATTATTAATATAGGTTATAGTATATATATATATATAGTATATAAGTAATATATATATATATATAGTATATTATATATATATAATATATGTATATGTATGATGGTAAGGTTAGAGCGACAACTATCATAAATCCATTCTCAAAAACTACAATAGCACAGGGAAAAGGAATACATTGGTGGAATGCTGGTGAAAGATTACATGGAAAATGGTAAATAAAAAAAAATAAGAAAAAAAAAAATAAAGAAAAAAATATAGTCATCAAAATCTGACAATAGGCTACAGCGAAAAAGAATAATTGTTTGGAATCCTGTTAAATTTTGATAGGAAAATGTAAAAAATAAATAAAAAAAGTTATAAAAATTTTTTACTTGTTAATAATATTAGTAATATGATTAGAGAGCCTATTTAGAGACCTTTAATTGGTTTCTCGTTAAAATTATGAGATGCTATTTAAATTTTGCTTTTTTTTCTTTACTAAAGATTACCCCATAGGGTAATCCGCAAAGATGGCAGTAGTCGGTGGTCTCTCGGCCTTCCGGGTGAACTAACGGGTAAGGACTCAATTTCCCCCTCCGGGGGGTCTCGAAAGCCCCGCTGCTTTGGTTTTTGGTGTTCGCGGGTTCCTCCCGCCCCTCCCTCTACGGGTATGGAAAAACGTCCCCCTCCTGGTTCTCCGTCGCTCGATGCCCCCTACATTGGCCGTTGTAAGTTACCTTTACAAATAATATTATATATATTATATAGTATTATATTACTCTCTAAAAAGCTAATTATTTATTTTAATTTATTTTATTTATTTATTATTTTTTACATTCCTACACAAAATATTTTTCAAGGATTCCAAAAATGTATTTTTTCGCTGTAGCTATTTGTAGTTTTTGAGAGTATGATTTTTTTTTAATTTTTTTTTTTTTTTTTTTTTTACTAGTTTTCCGCAATAAAATCTTGCCAAGGATTCCAACAATGGTATTCTTTTTCCTGTAATCTATTGTAATGTTTGTAGATGTATGGATCGGTGATAGTTGTCGCTCTAAACAAATTATCACCATATATATAGTATATGTATATATATATATATATATTTATATAGTATTTATAATTATATATCATATATATATATATATTATATGATATATTTTATATATTATGATTATATATATATGATATTATAATATAGTTTATGTATTTATTTATTTAACGACATTTATTTTGTGTTCTGCAAGGTTGGTGTTGTGCTATGAATATTTTTTTTCAAAAATATCAATCACCATTTCCATGGAAATAACAAGATGATAGACAGGGGGTTTTCAGCCTTGCTACGCAGGCGTAAGAAAATTCTTCTTATGATTCGCGGGTCTCCATGAGAAAGGCAGCTTCACTTCTTCTTAGATTTTTGCTGTTTTAAACTTTTCTTTTTTCTGGACAATAAATTTGGGCATGGTAATATTTTAATTGCAATTGATGCCAAAAGTAAATGTTGCCGGAAATAATGTCGTCTCCATATTAGACCTTCAAATTAAAATAATTTGATATTTCTAACCGTTATTATTAAAAATGTCAAAAATAAATTAAATGGGAGTTTTTTTTTTATTGATGTTACTAGGTTACTGTAAATGAAAATATACTTCTCAAAACACCTATTTAGCAACCCTCTCAGATACAACTTCTCTCTGAATAACATATATATATAAGGTATATTATAATATATATATATATATATATATAAATATATATATAGATATATATATTCTTATACTATATTATATATATAGTATATTAGTATATAGTATATATAGTATAGGTGGGTAGTAGTTTAATATATATATATATATATTAATATTAATATATTATATATATAATATTATATATATATATTATTATTATCTATGGTTCCCTTAGTGCAACTGCAAATTGTGGATACGATATTTATTTGAAAAATCGATGATAATTATGATTGAATCAAAATATACCTATATAAAATTATAATTTTTAAAATAGCAGAACTACCTTATGTGTGAAGCTCGAAAAACTTTTTTATTATATTATTATACTTTTTTTTTTTCAGGATAATTAATCTTTATATATATAGTTATAATATAGTATATATATAAATAATATAATATATAGATATATATATATATATATATATATATATTATAATATATATATATATATATATATATAATAGTATGTATATATATATTATATATATATAGAGAGAAGAGAGAGAGAAGAGAGAGATTAGGTTACTTTTTTTCTTGTTATCTTAGGTTAGATTATTTTATTGTTACGTTATGCTTATGTAAATTATGTTAAGGTATGTTAGATTTTGTTTTGAATTGTTACTATACGATTAGGTTAGGTTATGTTGGATTATTTTTGACTTTTTAGGTTTGGTTTATATATGTGTTAGGTTAGGTTAGGTTAGGTTTAGGTTAGGTTACAGGTTAGGTATGTTAGGTTTAGGTAGGTTAGGTTAGGTTGTTAGGGTTAGGTTAGGTTAGGTTAGGTTTAGGTTAGGTTAGGTTAAGTAGTTTTGCTGATATTATGGTAAAATATTATATTTTTTATGATATTGATTATTAGGTTTGTACGAATCCTATTCTCGATGCTGAAGAAAGTATTGCTTGCATGTTTATATAAATATTTAAACTGGAAGTTATAATAGTAAAAACGATTGTTGGGATTCATATGTAAAAATATTGGAAGACTTGAGTGGTACAATTTTATCCATTATAAAATGAATCAATCCAAAAATTTGAATCTAAATATATATTATATTATATATAGTATATTATATAATATTATCATAGTATTATATATATTATATATATATTATTATATATATATATATATTATTTATATATAGATATATATTATTAATATACTATATATATAGTATTATATATATATGTATATAGTATACGTGTGCATGCTTTAAATTTTTTTCAAATGATACTTCTTTTTGTGCGTTATTATTTATTTTATGTAATAATAATGAAAAGAAATTAAATATCTTCGTATGTTCCTCACTTTTATGCGATAGTATTGTTTTCACAATATACACGATATATCGACGCGCTGTCATTTCCTAAGGTACTCTACCTCAAGATCCTAATATATTAATCTATATAATATAAAAATATTATATATTATATTTAATAATATTTATATTATATATATATATTATACTATATATATATATTATGATATTATATATATATATAATATTAATATATTATTATAGTATTATATATATATCCCAGGTGGTGTGGCGCGCACAACACAAGGCGTACGGTACAGTGACGAAGTCTATGGTACGTTACGTTGATGTTATTTACATAGTAGGATTATAATTTTACATAAACAGGTAGTACCATATACACACATTAACCATATACATACACACATACACATACACACAATTATCATATACATGATAGTTTGTCTGTCTGCTCACTTCGATTCGTTTTTTCCCTTGTCTGCTGTTCAGTGTTCCTGTGGTCTCTGTTGTCATGGTTGCTTGCTTCGCTTGCCCCTCACCCCCCTCACTGTTCTGTTCTGTTCCGGCCTGATCCGCTTGCTTCCCGCACCGTCCGCACCGAGCCATTGCACTCAGCCTGGTTCTCGGAGCTCTGCTTGCTTCTTGGTTTTCATGTCTTAGGGTGTTTTTACGTTTGTTATTATATACACTTCTCCGTCCTTTTCTCTTTTTGGTTGACCTGGTCCTCTCTCGTGAACAGCTACATGGCGCAACCGTCTTTGAGGTTTCGGTTATTTTGCGATTGGTGTTTTTACTGTTTTAACGGTCTTGTTTCGTCGTTAGGTGATGTAAAATACGATTTTTAGTATCAACCCTAATGTAAGTGGATAGACGGGGTTCTTTGTTCGTGCCTTGTGCTGCCTTTACTGTTCCTTCATTGTCCTCGTCCTGGGTTTTCTGGCCTTAGCGTTTCGTCTTTCTCTTAGTGATATGTAATAAACAGTGTTTTTTACATACCATATGAGACTGTGGTGTCGCTAAAGGTCTATTCAGTAAATATAGCCGTTGGGAATGACTCGCCGTCCATTGGCGGCACGTCCTTAAGTCCTTACGGTCCTTCGTACTTGCATCTTATTGTGTAAATATATCCCCAAAAGAGAAAAGACAGTTATTATTAAATTATTTATATTGATTATTATTATTATTATTATTATATTTATTTATTATATTATTTATTATTATGATTATTTATTGATTATTTTATTAATATATTATATTATTATTATTATTTGATATTCAATGCTTATTTTACCTTCGGAGCAATTACTGTTATTTTTTATTTTATTTTGTTAATATTTAGCGATCTTTATTTTTATTTATTTCTACTTTATATTATTTTATTATTATATTATTATTATATATTTATGATTATATTATTATTATTTATTATTGATTTATTGTTATTATTATTATTATTATTATGTATTATATTATTTATTATGTAATTAAATTATTATTATTATTATTATTATTATATATTAATTATTATTAGTTATTTTTGTTTTTCACTCTTCGTTCATGCTAGCTGTTTATTTTTATTTATTTTTACTTCGTCCATTGATACTGTTATTTTTATTTTATTTTTTTTTGAAAAAAATACAATTTAAAATCTGATACCATGAAAGAGTAATGTGAATTAATTTTTATTAATTTAGATCCACAAATAAAGTAAATAAATATAATAATCATGGTGCCATATATATATATATTTAATTATTATATATATATATATATATATATTATAGTATATAATATAGTATATATATAATATTAATATATATAGTATATAGTATATATTATATATATTTATATTATAATATGATTATATATATATATATATATAGTATATATATATGATATATATCTATATATATATACTATATATATATGTATATATATATTTATGGAATTGAAACACCCCGAAATCCTTGAGCGATAGTGCGAGTGCTTCAGAGGACGAGGTTGCGCTTTGTTGAAAGTGTGCCTGTAAACTCTTTGATGGAATTGGACAGTTGAAACTTCCTCTACATTGTTAGCCTCTAATCACTCATATCGGTACGTCGATCTCCTATATGGATGTGCTTCGGGTGATCCACATTGAGTGAAGATGCGAGTCGTCACTGTGGAATCTCTGCATGGAGTGGTAGGACACTTCACTAGGTTGTCGTCAACTTGATAATGGCTAGAGCTGTTACGTCAAGTATCTTTAAGTCTGATTGTGTATGCCGTTGTCGTCGTTTAAGCCATCCAGTCACGGCCTTGGTCTTCTCTAATCCTTTAACCTATATTATTCCATACTTTATTTCGTCAATGGCCTTCGAAACGATGATCCTCTCAGTATCCTGTCAGAGTTAATCTTTCCGCTTAAGTATGTTATGTGAATTATACTGCCATCCCTCTTTTCCTCAAAACGCAAGGCGTAGCATTGGGCCTGTACATGACAAGCTGGTCGGCTGAATACAGACAAGACCGGTCCCCAATTTCATCTGTCAGATTAACCGAGGAAACTTGTCTATGGGGTGAACATTAATCTTGTGGTCTCTGGGCGATCAGATGGCAGCGGTCGGTAATGCAGTAGAGAACGGCTGACCTATAACAGAATCGTAGACGCCCATATACAAGTTCACACGGTGCGTGTAGCAGGTATAATGGCAGCTACAGGTCTCATTTGTATCTTTTAAGCCATCATGATTCGCGTATCTTGTTATGCGTTACCCTTTCGACAATGTGATGGCCGTCTTCCACAAACATGATTTGCGTACTCCAAGTCAAGCTCTTTCATAGAATCCATACTGCTCGATAACTTGTGCATATATATCATCTATTGCAGGGACATCTCTTGTGCCAGTTGTTGGGGGGCGGCCTCCCCCAAGAGAGTTCAGGAAGAAGTTTTAGCTAGTGTCATACGCATGAAGGGGTTCGTAATGATTATGTCGGATGTTAAAATTGACACCTTCATCCTTCGAAGTGTCGCCAGAACTTCGAAATTCAGTGTGATATCTTGATAGAAGATCCCAATCAGGAAGAAACCGAAGCTTCAATCTTCCACATTTAGGAAGGTCTCCACAATTTGCTGAAGAATCGGTCTTCCGACCTTTGAAATTCCCACCCTCATAAAGTTTCGTGATTTTATATCCTTTCTGAAGCTGCGACTTCTAACTCACGGCTGCAGTAGACACCTTTTAAGGTGCGTTGTTTATCATGTGTCTGCATTTACTTCATATCCGTTTCACTGCATGTTCGATCACATGTGTAAGATCAAGGCGGTCTTCATAACGGCCTGGTTAGTACAGGTATGGTATAGCTTCTTGGGGTAGCTACGCTCAGCCGTAATGATAAACCTGAAGTAAGGGGGTATTATATCTTTTTACGAAATCGTTAATTTGAGGGCAGCTTCAACGAGCCTTGGAGTTTCGTTGGGAGACCTGCAGGAAACGAATTTTAGTTTTTTGGAAATAAGGGTATAAGGGAACGTTGAAATCGAGGTAGTTGGAAGTTTCAACCCTCGTGGGAGGTAAGTAAAAATCGAATAGGTTCGTACTCCCTCCGTTAGAGAGCATATCTCCTACAACCAAACTTCGTTGGCCATTCCATTCCCTGTTCTTGTACATAATGGTTTATATGTTTTCAATCTTTGCCTCGTTAGCGTCGGTTGCACTGATGGTCACGCTCAACTTCCTGTTTCATCTTAGGTTCCCATTTCACATTCCCATACCTTACAAACTCAAAACTCCGCGTCTATAATCCCGTTCCGGCTGCAGTGGTTTGTGGTGTATCGAGTCGAGGCTGGACACATTCACCGATCTTGGCCAATGCATTACCTTACATGTCTGATGTGTCCATTTTGCCATTAACACAGTCGCATTGGAAGAGGGAAGACCACTTCGTCTCAAAAGATGGTGCGGTGTTTGCAGGTTCTCGTCGTCAATCAAATTTAACGTTCTGCTCCATTCGACATTGAATCTGTCTTTGAGAGTAACGAGTCATGTTCCCCGTCAATAGGTGTGTGTCGTGCAACAGGTATTCCAATACCCGTCAGGTTTGAGGAATCTGTTCTTAAATCTTTGAATTTTCGTTCGCTGCATTTCCTAGCATGTTCAATTCCGTCGGCCTGTTGCATAATTTATAAAGTTTTAACGAGCATTTTAACCTCTCAAATGAGTTATTACCCTCATCGGTCGTCCTATTATTGAGCCAGTGACTTTCTCAGTCATAAACCACTCTTAAAGATGTAAAGCAAGGGACGCGATGGTAGCGGCATTCAGTAAGTCAGTTCGACTTTAAAATCGATCTCAGGAATTATGTTGTCCGACCTGAACTGTTTCAAAACCGGCGAGGTAAGAATGCTTCACATCCTGAATCATAGGTAGTTACATTCAGATTGGATTGTCATTTACTCCTTGTATTAAACGAGCGTATCCATTTTTCAAAATCTTCCTTCTCGTTGTCGCTCATTCGATTGATACACTTCGGTAACTTCTTCAGGGAACAAGGCAATGTGAACGAGGAGGGTGTCCTTTGAAAAATGGTATTGTTAGCGATTGGCATAAGCGTAATGTATTTTGCTCCCTTTTCTCAGGATGGAAGGAAGATTGATGTTGGCAAACAGGACGGGCTAGCAGATTGCGTATATCAAAAAACACGATACTGCGTGTCGTACTTCCCCCCGTTGGTGTGCAGTTCAACTAAGGTATTTCGCTTTCTAGGAGTTCAGAGAACTTGAAGGATAATTGATGAAAACTGATCCACAGGACATCTCTGGTAACCTCTTCTGCTTCTAAATCCAAATTAAAGATCTCCGTGCTCCAAGTCCCGCATTTCCCACACTGTTCGTCGCCAAGCTCTTTCTCCCCGCAGTCGTAACACACTAACATACTCACTAGAAGATAAGGGATCATGTCAGTAACAGTACGATTGTTAGCATCTACACGTTGGTTGTTGTTGAATGTTTCAATGTCGTAGTAGAAGGTGAAGGTTTGCTTCTTCTTCATTTCTTCATCAGATGGGATCTTGATCTTCTTCATATAGCATTCATGTTTATCACCAGTTGCTCCATACTTTTCACCGCATACTCCACAGTGGATATGTATGCAATCATGCTGATGATTGCCTTTCTTATCAGCTATCATCATCTCATCGCACAGGGAACACACTTTGAGTTTCAGGCAAGTACGTTCTTTAGGGAGTTTGAGACACTCGGCTTTATAGAAATCCCTGTTGCAGGCATCGCAATGTAGAAGCTCCGTATTAGTTCCTGGTTTCCCTTTACACTCGTAGATCAAACACTGGGTGCATCTATACTCGGTGCATTCATCCTTTAAATGTTTAGTTATGTGATCCGTGAAACTATAACAGAGGTTGCAGAGTATGGTACCTTTAATTAATGTTGCGTCTACACTGCCAATGGCGAGTTTGATAGTGTCTTTAGGGAACGGGTAATAGTAGTGGGTATCCATTTTATCATAGCCTATTATATAAATGGCCGACTTCTGTCCAGTTCATGAGGTTTGAACACTATCTCGAGGAGGTGCTGCGCTGTATTAGCGAAAACGAATATCCTACATTTCAAATATTTTTCTATTTTTGCGAAATGTTCAGGTAGCATTGGCTCTTTATATTCTATCCCGCAATCATTTGCAATCTGCTTCCCTAATTTAACTAGTGCCTTAGGTGTAAAATTACTTATGGCAGCGACATAATTACTGCCGGGAAATGGGGTGGAAAGGTATGAGGTTTATGACATGCAGCTATTGCTCTATAGCCGCAACCGACCTTACTTTTCTCGTACCTGTCATTATTACTTGTACGGGTTTGGACTTTATTAATATTCCTACTTATAAAATTTATTGACGATGGAACGATAGGTTCGTTTCCAGAGGGCTTGCGCAAGACTTGCACCTCTACATCAAACTGATGGAATAATGCT
>JABUQX010033286.1:0-2500 GCA_015478945.1 Trachelipus rathkii
AGAGAGAGAGAGAGAGAGATATTTTTTTTTTTTTTTTTATATTTTTTATATTTTTAGTAAATAATAATAAATTTTTTTTATTTAACTAAAGGTATACCTAGGGTAACACCTGCAAAGATGGCAGAGTCGGGGTTCTCGGCTCCGGTGGACGACGGGGGGGACTAATCCCCCCCTCCGGGGATGTTCTCCGGAACCCCCGCTCTTTGGTCTCTATTGGGTGTCGCGGTGGAGTTCCCTCCGACCATCCCCTACGGGGTATGAAACGTTCCCCCCCTTATATATATATAATATAGTAGTGAATACTGGATCCCCCGTTAGTGTATCGAGCCCCTCTAAATATTTAGGTGAATAATTAGTTTTTTTTGGGATAAGATTTATAAGTTTTTTTCTTAGGGGGCTCGAGCCGACGGAGGGACAGAGGGGGGACGTTCAATGACCGGAGGGGATGGTGCTGGAGGAACCCCCGCGACATCCAAAGACCAAAGAGCGGGGGTTCGGAGACCCCTCACCCGGAGGGGGGGATTGTGCCCCGCGGTCTGTGTCACGCGGGGAGGCCGAGAGACCCCGACTCTGCATCTTTGCGGTTTACCCTAGGGTATCTTTAGTTAAAAAAAAAAAAAGTTTGCTTCAAAAAAAGAAAAAAAAAAAAAAAAAAATAAATCCATCTTTTAGATTTTTGCTGATTTCAAATAGTATACATGTGTGTTTTTACTGCATAGAGGCATCGTGCCGTTTTCTCTATGCTCAACTGTGAGCATGTTAAAAAATATCTGACCATCTATACATGCACAACTGCAAGACATTTTATAACTGCATCAAAACTCAACAGTAAAAGACCAATTATAGTAGACAAAAGTCTCACGCTAGTTCAATACCTGCTTAAGATAAAATAGGTAGTCAAAAGTTGTAGTTAATAACTTAAGAAAAAATATTATTTGCCGTGCGATATTCTAGGCTTTGGCGTCGCTATTATTTATAATTCTTACTCTCATTATTATTATTATTATTAAATAATTATTATTATTATTATTATTATTATTTATTATTATTATTTATATATTATTATTTTATTATTATTATTGTACTTAAATATTTAAAATTATAAGCAAAATAATGCGTGACATTGTAAACAAAATGCACTTTTTTTCCATAAAAAAATCGAACTCTCAAAATCTCTTGCAAATTTATTTCGTACGATTTCACGGAGATTACAGCCAAAAAATAAAAACTCGTGGAAACACTGTCACTGTCTTTAGCAGCACTATAACAAGTCTTGAGTTATCTCATAATTTGTGCTCATGAAATAATAGTACTGGCATAAGTATATATAAATAATATATAGAAAAAATTATTAAAAATTCTTATTATAATAAGATTTAAAATTAATATATTATAATATTTAAATAAATAAAGTATTAATTCAGAAGACAGCTACAGATGTGCTCACCTGGGAATTCGAGCTATTATAGATTTTTTTGTAAACCTTAATATGCCATAGATTAGAATAATTAAGTTATACAATTTATAAAAATAATAATAATATGATTTATTATATATTATAACTATTAATATTATTATAACTTATATTTTTATTAATATTATTTTATTATTATTATTATTCAATTTTGAATATATATATAGTTATATATATAGTTATATATATTATAATATAATATATTATTATATATATTAATTATTATATATAGTATATTATAATTGTATAATTTATATAATAAGAGTAATTTCTTAAATATTATCAATCTATTTAATTATTAATATAATTATTTATTATATATATATTAATATAATTATATATAATATTATTATAATATATAATTATAAGTTAATATTATATTATATTATTAATATAATATGTTTAATTTATATAATATCATAATTAATATTTATAATATTTTATATATAATTATTATTATATATAATATTTTATTAATATTTTAATATTTTAATAATTATATATATTTATATTAATTATTTATATTCATCTACATTAATCAATCATATTATTTAACATTTTTATATATAAAATATATATATTTATAATTATTAAATTACTATATTATTTATACTTAGTATAATTTATATATAATTATATTATAATTAATAAATTTATATTAATATTTATAATAATTTATTATATTATATATATTATATAATTATTATATAATAATTATTATATAATAATAATTATATATATATATAATTATTAATATATATATATTATAATTATTATTTTTAATTATATATAATATATATTATATATAATTATTATATATTATTATTATAATTTATATATAAATATTATATTTAATTTAATTATTATAAATTAATTTTAATTTTTCAAATTTTTTTTTATATTTATACTAATTATTTAATATATATATATATATATATATATATACTGAATAAAAATAACGTAAATATCCTTATATATAAAAAAGGGATTCGATATTTATTTAACTCACATATATATCATATATAT
>JABUQX010033286.1:5000-7500 GCA_015478945.1 Trachelipus rathkii
TCTCAGCGTATAAAGTGCTCTATTACATTAGAATGTGAAAAAAAAAATCTCGAAATAGTATTGACACTTAGTACGGAGTAAAAATACAATTACATATTAGAATCAGCGATATAAAGCTTATTATAATGTAAGTGTACGTTTTTTATTGATCTATAAATACTATAACGTACAACCCTCTAAGAGCCCCTATAAAATATTGAAGTTCAAGGAAATCAATTATTTCCATAGGGGGCTCGAGCGATTTGAGGGGACAGAGGGGGGTGGGACAGAAGGTCACCCTCCGTCGTCCACCTATGAAGGTCCAGAGAGACTCACTCGACTCCTGATATCAATGCGGTCTTAACCCTATAAGGGTTTCTGTATATGTTATTAAATCATAAACGACTTTATCATATAAATTAAGTACTTTATATTACGACTTGAATTCCCAAATATGTAATATTGTTTATTTTCTGTAAAGTGTTGTGCTTTTCGTGAGTATTTTATTTTACATTCACTGGTAATAAGTTTAATAACGCTGATTATAAATATATGTATATTATGGTTTTTTCCTTCTAGCAAGGGTTAAACTTTATCGAGATAATTCTACTGTATAATCACAGTTCTTGATAATTATGTTACCTTTATGATATATATTATATTATATTATAATATATATTAATAATATAGTATATATATAATATATATACTCATATTCTCATATAATATAACGGTTTTATATATAACGTAGTACTTATAATCGTATTCATTGAGTGATATACTATATATACGAGCCAAAATTTGGATATAGGTATATTAGTCATATAATATAATAATATGGTTATATATATATAATAATAGCGTAATCTCATTACGTATTATATAAATGATATATACGCTAAGATTACGTCTACCCTATATGTGTTAGTTTATGATTAAAGCTAGGGTATATAGTATATATATATATATATATTATATATAATATAAATATATATATATATATATATATATATATAATATATATATATATATTTAACCTTGCTTCTTAATATTGTAATTTATTTTCTTGTGACTGTGAAGCTCTATTATTGCTAAAAGTGTTCTTTCCAATTTTTTTTACTTTTATTTCATACGAGAATTTGTTAATATTAATTAATAGTAATACCGTTATATTAAGGAAATAACAATAAGGCAAAATTCTTATAAAAAACAAAAATGTTTCGGATCCATGCATCGATATGTATACTGGAAGTGGAATGCGCGAGACTCACACAGATCATGAGTGTATACACTATAATAACTATACCTATATATATATATATTATATAAAATATCTGAGAATATGTTCCGTGTTAATAAAATATAAGTGATACTTAATAGTAAATTTAGGAGAGTACTTAGGTAATATTATATTACGTGAAGCTTGGGATATTTTCTTAATATATATAGTAAATATATATATAATATATATAATATTATATGGGATCTTTATATATATAATATAGAATCAAGAGTAGTTGGCATTCTATATAGGAGTGAGGTCACATATACTATATATATATATATATATAGTTAAGTGTGGTAGTTGCTTATATAGTATAGTGGGTATTAGTATAATAATTTATTATAATAAATAATTATTAACAATATATATATAATAAGTTAGCTTTTAATATATTAATGTATTATAATATTATAGGACCTTGAATAGTATATCTATATCATATATAGATATAATATGACCGTATAATATATTATATATAATGTCGTTATATAAAAAATATAGAGGTGTATATCACTGATATAGTGTAGCCCCTAATATAATATATATATAATAATATATGAGTTTATATAGGTATTCCTATCATATATATTTTATATATATATATATATTATATATATATATATATATATATATATACTACTTCACCAGAAATGAATGATAATGCATATAATCAATATATATAATATATATATATATATATATAAGAGTGGAAATAAGGAGCCTATGAGAGTATAATATTATACGTGAGTGAGACTCTAAGTAGAAATAATAAGTAATAATAATATATATAGATATACTATATATATGATATAATATAAAGTGAATTAGTCGTAAGATCACATATAAGAAGAGTTACTACGGTATATAGGATATCTAGGAGGTATTGACCAATAAAGCACCCAAGAGCTCTGAACATGGTTTAATTTCTTATGCTGACATTTTGGGAGACCACAAGGATTTCCATTTCAAAGCTATATGAAATTTTGCCATAAAAAAGGTGTTAAATATTGAAACAATTTTTATATAGAATAAATAAAATAAATGAATGTATGAATTAAATTAAAAATACTATGTATTAGCTTCCAATTTTAGAAACGGAATGGTGAGGGTGATTATATGACAAGTTTTGATGGGCACCCGTATCTGTGTTTAGTGGACGAGTTAAGAGATTTAATAAAGAATGATTCTAAAAAGCGTAGATCGGTTTGTTGGTTGGTTTGTGTTAAAATACTAAAC